>JAKCPI010027505.1:0-12660 GCA_023213315.1 Euborellia annulipes
GTCCCCTTCTGGTTACGTCACTGATTTAAAAGTTGATTGAATTGAAGTGGCAGAAAAACGTCAAATAAATAGTAAGTAAATTTATTTATTTTAAATTGAAAAAAAAAAATACTGTAGATTAACTTACAATTTGTTTGTGTTTTTTTGTACCATTTCATTCAATAGTTTGTCTAGAAAAATATATTATGAAAATTTTTCTCTTTTTTTTTTATTAGAGCAAATGTTTTTAGTTTAGTTAATATTTGTACACTGAAAAAAAACCGACCTTGTAAAATTAAAGTGAAATCCCTTTAAAAATTTTCAACAAACCTTCCCATAAAATTAACAAATTTTCCTTTTATTTTTACAGGAAATTTCATCGAGTTCAAATTCAAAAAGAAATCCTGTAAATTTGACAAGGTATCCTTTAATTTTGACAGTAAAATCCTTTAAATTCTTATTTTACCTGAGAAAAAGGCAACTCCCTCCATACCTAGCTACCCATTGCTTACTCTAACTCAAAGCTCGTCATTCTCTCTTTTTTTTTTAGATTTTACTTTAAAAAATTTTTTTAAAGAATTGTAATTGTCGTAAAAAAATCTCAAGATAACACTTTGGTCCCTTGTGGGTCAAAATTTTTGTTGTTTTATACAAATAAAAATTTCTTTGTATTTAGATAAACCACCAAAAAAATCTTTTGTACAAGAATAACGACAAACAGTTGGGACATTTGGCACCTAAATATATGACATTGAGGAAATTGAACATTTCCATTATTCATGAAAAATGGATCTGGGTTATTGTAGGTAGGTAGTTAATAATTATATATGTTTAATACAAAAATAAAACATTACTTAGGTATATATATATGTATAATTTATCATAAAAATAAGATTAAATATATAAAAAAAATTGTTTTAGCTATAAGATGTAAAAAATAACAAAAAAAAAAAATCTCTTCATTCTTTGAAAAAACTTTATTTGCTTTTGTACAATTCATATTCATAACGCTATAATTAAATTATAAAAGATGACACCATTTGTGAGCAAATTTGTGATGATCTATGTATGTTGTTTCAGCCTGATGATGGGGTATCTGACCCCGAAACTGTGATAATCTGCAGAAAACAGTCGCAATAAATTCCCAACATACAAGAAAACATTCGTTTTTAATCAGAACTCACCTTATCCACCTCAGGGAACGACGAGTAAACTTCCTTCTGTTGACAGGTTTATTTTAATTTAATTTTTCAACATAACCTAACATTTAGCCGGACATTTTTATTAGATTTTAGTTTTTATCTCTGAACCTGTCTCTCAGGGGCGTATTTAAGGGGGGGGGCGAGGGGGCCCGGACCCCTCCCCCCGAAATTTCCCAAACACATATACATATATAGGGATATACAGACATCAGCGCAACAAATTTTTCCGCAGGATGGACAACTTTGGTTCCGCAATAGAAAAAATGTTCCTCAAAAAAATTTCGTGTGAAAAAAAAGTATAGTTTCTTAAAAAAAAAATTTTCCTCAGAAAAATTTTTGAGTTCGGCCCCCCCCCGAAAAAAAATTTCTATATACGCCCCTGCTGTCTCTGATATATCATTATAACCTATAAAATTAATGTAAAATAATTAAAATAAATTAATAAATATAATATACTTATAATAAAAAATATAATTATAATAATTATACTATAGGTCTATTATATTATAATTATAATTATATTTATTATTATAAGTTATAATAGTATAAACTATTTATTTTTTTATTTATATTTTTAACAAGTTTTTCACGACGGCTCAGTTTGCATATCTAAAATAATCAATTTATAATATTTTGCATTCCTTCAAATTTAATATTTTCTATTTCTTAATCAAATATATTTTATTTTATTTAATAAATTTCCGAATATTTTGATTAAATAATATAAATTGCGAATAAAAAAAAAATTAAATTAAATATCAAATTTCAAAATCAAAACAAACACACACACACCAAGGCCCAATTAAAATAATTCAGTCTTCTTACAATTGCCGACCGGAGAGGAGCTCATTCTGGCTCTCTCTCTCTCTCTCACTCTAAACGCCTATAACTATTTCTATGTGGCTCTTGCTAATAGTTGTGAAGAGCGAAGAAGTTTTTTTATTCTGAGTTTTATTCTGGCGAAATTCGTATAAAATTTTTTTTATTAAAGAAGACCACCCCATTCAAAAAAACAACATAATTACCTCATCAAGAGAGGTTTCAAATTGTAACATTTGATATGAATAAGAGAGATACGGGCCTCATCCTTCCTATTTACTGAGGAATCCATCGCATTTCGACATCTCGGCAAATCATCATCGCCTTCCTCAATCCGGAGGAAGCCATCAGCGATTTTGCCCACGCCACAACTGCGGGTCAACCGAGATAAGTCCGCTTCAATTTTTTTATTGTTCTCACCAAATCCACGTGTGTGTTATATATATAATAAATCATTTCCATTCAAAAAAAATTTTTATGAAAATTTTTTTTATTCTTAAATAAATTACTCAATTCAATTGTACTACTGTTAAATAGATTTGAGCAAATGCAATGCTATGCGCCTGAGCCCGTCGAAATAGATACATAATTCTACCACTGTGTTAAACCCCACAAGTCATTGTTGCGAAGCCAATGACGGATTTCAACCATTTCCATTGTTATTATTAAACGAAAACAATCATTCAAACAATCTTTTAATTTAATAAACAAATCCTTAATCTCTAATTTTTTTTATTTATTCATTTTCCCCTATCTTCAACTCTTATTAATTTTAAGTTAAATTAAAGTAGTGTAGTAGCCCCTACCAAAGGAGCAATTTTACACTTTAAAGTATATTATATTTATTAATTTATTTTAATTATTTTACATTAATTTTATAGGTTATAATGATATATCAGAGACAGAGATAATCAGAGATAAAAACTAAAATCTAATAAAAATGGCCGCCTAAATGTTAGATTATGTTGAAAAACCCGTGGCCCGTCACTCTCGCCTATCGAGCATGCATGAAAGGTCTCAGGCCCGCGAGAAATGGAAAAAAACCGCGGGTTTACACCACACACGCACAGGTGAAGTCCGCGGGTGGGTTTGTTGGCGGGCGCGACCTGCACGTTAGTGGGCGACAGACAGGCCATGGTCGACAGGTCAGTCCCGTGGGTTAAACCCTCGGGTTTGGCCCCGTCAAAAATAATCGTTCGTGTGTGGCCGGCTATTCACTAAACTTCGGGCGGGTTTGAAAAAATTTCGGTCGGGCACGGGCGGGAAGTCAAAAAACAATACGGGCACGGGCCAAAAAAAATCGGCCCGTGCGGGGCTCTACAAGCAGGGTATGCATTTTCGATCACATGTGTACTCTACACTAGATATATGTGTATAATTCCCAATAACTGAAGATGGCCAAATAAATTCAGGCCGAAACGTCATTTTATTGAACCTGGATAATTCCAATTTGGCTGACTGATATCTCCAATTCTCCATTATAATAATTTAGAAATATTTTAAGAAAAAATCTGGTGTGACTGATCGCATAGCACACAAATTTCTCTTACCCTTTGGCAAGAGGAAGCTGTGTTCTGTGCTTGCCACACCTGATTTTTTATGCCGAGATATATTTAGTTTCCCATAGCACCTTAGTTTCAAACTTGACCACGCGATTCATAGATGGCGCTGCGCTACGAATGCTTCCACATCAGTAAAGTGTTCTTGAAACGATTTCCACAAAAAATTTCACTCATATACTTTTTCAAGAGCATCTAAAAAATAATTAATTTTTGAATTTTAATCAAAATCGTTGGAGCGAATTTTGAGAAAATCGAAAAAAAACTAAAAAATTACATCAGTAAAGTACTAGTACTTTTAGATCGATTTTGTTCAAAAGCTTATTTTCAGCCCTTAAGAGGGTGTCTAACTTAAATATTAAATCTCAACCTGGTAGCTCTTTTCGTTCTTGAGATATTTTGTTCACAGACAGACATGTCGCGAAAACCACTTTTTTGGATTCAGGGGATCTCAAAACGTGTATATCCGTCAAAACCTCGACTTCGAATTTTTGACATGAAACCAAGTCTATATATATTAACATATATATATATATATAGAGGTAAGAGAAAGTAAAAAAAAAATATTAAGGATTGAGATAATAGAAAAGAAAATAGGCAGAAAAAAAAATCTGGTGTGACTGGCGCACAGCACCCTTCTGTAAGAAAAATTTGTGCACCGTGCTGTTCACACCAGATATTTTTGTATCAAGATATTCAGTATTTGATTTCCCATTGCACCTTAGCTTCAAACTTGACCACTTACATTTCCAAATTATTCAAAATTTGAAATCATTTTTTCCAGTACAAGTTCCCTATATAATTAATTATATATTAAAGTAAAAAATTCCAACAATACTTTTAAACAAGCTCTATTGATTTTAATCTGTTTAATTATTTTATTTCTGCAGGAAACATATTTAAATTTGGGCTCTATTTTTATTCGAACGTATTGTACAATTTTTCTTTTTTTACTTTCTCTTACCTCTATATATGTTAATATATAAAGAAAGAAAGAATTGGATTCATGTCAAAAATTCGATGTCAAGATTTTGATGGATCTTCACGTTTTGAGGTCCCCTGAATCCAAAAAAGTGGTTTTCGCGACATGGTCTGTCTGTGAACAAAATATCTCAAGAACGAAAAGAGCTAGGAGGTTGAAATTTTATATTTAAGTTAAGAACCCCCATGGGACGAGACAGGAAGATTTTGAACAAAATCGGCCAAAGAGTACTAGTACTTTACTGATGCACTTTTTCAGTTTTTTTCGATTTTCTCTAACGATCTTCCAACGATTTTGATTAAAATTCAAAAATCAATTATTTTTTAGATTCTCTTTAAGATGTATATTCTCATTTTGTCATTGAAATCTTCTGAAGGCCACTTTACTCTTGTACTCCATAGGAAAGAGAAGAAATGGTTATCATGGCAACAAAATAGAAATATTTTCACATACTTATAAATTTTACATCTTGACAATAGAATGTACCGTTGCCTGAACCCCAAATTGATATATTAATTACAACGGTTACCGTCAAAGTCTTATATGGCCTGAGTTGCCGAAAAGACTGTGTGAATGTGTGTGTGAGTGTGAGTGTGAATGAGAAAAAAAGTGTGAATGTTTAAAAAAAAAAAAAAAAAAAAAAAAAAAAGAATGTACCGTCCTGTCCGAAACTAAATACATGTCGACGCCCTCGGGGTTTGGTGTAGAGGTTAGCGTACTAACCTCGTATACCAAACGTCGCGGGTTCGGACCCCGGGCAGTCCGATGATTTTATTTAAGCCATTTGGATACCAAATGGCTTAAATAAGAATGCCTGGACCCCCTAATATGTATATTAATCTCTATAACTGATATCGTCAAAGTCTTATATGGCCTAAGTTGCCGAAAAGACTGTGTGAATGTGTGTGTGAGTGTGAGTGTGAATGAGGAAAAAGTGTGAATGTTTAAAAAAAAAAAAAAAAAAAAAAAAAAAAAAAAAAAAAAAAAAGAATACATGTCGACACAAACAATCTGGTGTGACTGGCGCACAGAACACAATTTTCGATTAGTGAAGATAAGAGAAAGTTGTGTGCTGTGCGCCAGTCACACCAGATTTTCCTCTTGCTCTCTTTCGTGGTACCAACGTCCGTTGCTCACTTGACATCAATGATATTTATCTGTTATCAATTTGTGAAGTATATCGCTAATCTCGTATCTTTCGTTTGCTTAATAAATATTGCGTTTTATTTAATTTCAATATTATCACTCGCTATAAATGATAGCTCATCTCTTAGATTAGCAGCATTACACTCTTTTATTGTGATTGAGAAACAACAAAGGATATAATTCAGGGTGAGTTCTCTTTTTATTGATGCACGGTTTTAGTTTTGACAAAGTTTTACAAATCATGTGTGCCGGGTAGGGAGGAATGCACGAAAAAGTTTATCTGCTTGAATAACTACTCTGTCTTAAGAGGTATAATTATGGTGAATATACGGTTAGAAAGAATGGTTTTTTAACTAAAGATTTCACCATTTATTTTATTTTACCGCGTGCGGTAAATTCCAAGAAAAACTAATAGAATAAATAAAAAAAAATCCCGAGTAATTAACTCCCAAAAAAAATTTTTTTTTTTTTTTTTTTTCGAAAAACCTCATTTTTTAAACAAAAGTCCCTTAATGGATAAATGTTTGGCCACACCTGTCATATATTGTTACAATAAAAATGTATGATCATGTTTGTTAATGAGAACAAAGTACTAGTAAAAATATCGGGAATGACTTCCCCGAGACTTCTCGTGTGTTCTTTTGGAATTGTCTGGGTGTGTGTGTGAACACGATTGCTTATTTGTTTCACAAATTCATTCGTTTATATTTACATGTTTTTTAATGACACCTGTATTTTTTTTTTTTTTTTTTTTTATTTATTTACCCGTTTAAGCCATAGGCCATTGGGTTAAAATTGGATATAAAAATACAAAATTCATATAAAAATACTTATAAACAAAACAATATGAATACAAAAGTAATACTAGTCCAAAACAAGATTATAAATACAATACAAAAACAAAGCAATAAGAATACAATACCAAAGCAATATAAATACAATATTAAGACAATAAAAGTGCAATAAAAATACAAAAGCAAAACAATAAAAATACAATAACAAAACAAGAAAAATACAATACCAAAGCAATAAGAATACAATAACAAAGCAATATTAACACTTTAGTAAAAGTAAACTCACAAATTGATTTTGCAGGTCTTGCAAAAATCAAATATTTGGTTTATTAGTTCGTGGCTATTACATTTTATGATATCAGCAAAAGATGGAGGGTCTCTGAAGTGCGGCTGGATTAGGCTGAACAGCTGTTTTCTTTGAGTTGAGTATAGGGGGCATTTGAGGATAAGGTGTTCTGGGGTAGCTGGGGTTGGAGCACAGGTGCAATTTGGTGAGTTAACAATGTTGAATCGGAATAGGTGTGCAGGAGAGCGAGTGTGGTTAATGCGGAGTCTATTGAATAGTATTATGCACGGTCTAGAGATTCCCGTGAATTTGGTATGATTTTGTTTTGATTTTTCTTTACAAAATTAACGAAAAATGTCTTTTTCTTCTGTGATTATTTCAAAAACTATTCAGTTTTCGGAAAAATATCAAAGAATAAAAACTTTTTAAAATTGAGTATTTTATCATAATTTAAGAAAGAAATTGAAAATTTTGAAATTTCTGAAAAAACTTTTAAGTAAAGTACTACTTCCAAGTGACGTATTTACTCCAAAAGTTGATAGAAATCTACAATTTTAGTGTAAGGAGCATATACCAAATTTCATCCATCTAGCTGCTTTGGTTTTTAAGCAATCGTGTTACACACACACACACACACACACACACAGACATAATGCCCAAAATGATATTTTTGGAGTCAGGGAGGTCTAAAACGTGAAGAAACATCAAAATCTCGAAATGGAATATTTTTACGATTACAATACTTTCTCTTTATATTCTATACGAGAAAATAAAAAAATACTTTCTCACTATATATATTCAATATAGGTAAGAGAAAGAAAAGATTTTTGAAGTCAAGTAAAAGGCGTTATCACGTTAAAAAGCTGTGTAGTTGACGCAGCCAATAACAAATTTTTACTTTCTCTTACCTATGTATATATGTAATATATATAGAGAGAGAAAGTATTGGATTCATGTCAAAAATTCGATGTCGAGATTTTGATGGATCTTCACGTTTTGAGGTCCCCTGAATCCAAAAAAGTGGTTTTCGCGACATGGTCTGTCTGTGTGTCTGTCTGTCTGTGTGTCTGTGAACAAAATATCTCAAGAACGAAAAGAGCTAAGAGGTTGAAATTTTATATTTAAGTTAGACACCCCCATGGGACGTGACACGAAGCTTTTGAACATAATCGACCAAAGAGTACTAGTACTTTACTGATGTAGTTTTTCAGTTTTTTTCGATTTTCTCAAAATTTGCTCCAACGATTTTTTTTTAATTCAAAAATCAATTATTTTTTAGATTCTCTATAAAATGTATATTCTCATTTTGTGATTGAAATCTTCTGAAGACCACTTTACTCTTGTACTCCATAGAAAAGATAGGAGAAATGGTTGCCATGATAACAAAATATAAATATTTTGCCATACTTATAAATTTTACATCTTGAAAATCAAATGTACCGTACTGTCGGAAACTAAATACATGTCGACACAAAAAATCTGGTGTGACAAGCACAGAACACAACTTTCGATTACCGAAGGTAAGAGAAAGTTGTATGCTGTGCGCCAGTCACACCAGATTTTTTTCGGTGGCTCCTACGATTTTGATTAAAATTCATAAAATGTGTGCTGTGAGACCAGTCAGACTAGGTTTTTTTTGTTATTACAAAAGCCTGATACCAACAACAATAATATAAAAAATATATTATTTCAATAACATTAGTACAAATGTTTATGAACACACATTTACATATTCATTTTTAATTTTATTATATTGACGAAAAGTATATGTAGACACAAAATCTGGTGAAACAAGCAACCGAAAAAATACCTTTAGAGGGTCTAAATATAATATGGGAATATATTGATATTAAGGTTATGGAGAAAGAAAAACCAGCGAATGCTTTCCACGTTAAAATAATTTATTCGCAGATATTTCGGTAAGCCTAACGCAAACCATCCTCAGTGCTTCAAATTATATGATTGTGGAGCGTTTAATAAACTCATGAGAAGCCATTCTATATATGGAGGGGACAAAATCGTATGAAGCAAGTCACTGAGAGAAAAATAGCATCTATATACATAAGACACAATCGAATTTTTGTATGCTTTAAGATAATTTCTCACAGTGACCCACCAGGCGCGTGTACTTTCTAATACTGGCTTCTCAAGCATTTTATGAGTTTATTAAACGCTCCACAATCATATAATTTGAAGCACTGAGGATGGTTTGCGTTAGGCTTACCGAAATATCTGCGAATAAATTATTTTAACGTGGAAAGCATTCGCTGGTTTTTCTTTCTCCATAACCTTAATACTGTTGACCCAGCATACTTCGTTTCATTTACTTCATATATTGATATTATTTTATATGCGACACAATTTACGATTCAGCTGCCCGCAAGATCATTTGGGTTGACCACCTCTCTATTAAATAGTTCCTTTTATAAAATAAAGTTGTTTTTTTTACTCTTTTTAGGATTGGAATTTTTGGATTGCGAAATATCGAGCAATTCTGATATCTATTTATTGGCGCCTACTCTGTATTTTTGAGGTAAGCCTATTTAAAATAAGGAGAAAACAATTATGCCAATCGAAAAGAGTAAATTTATTTAATTTCAGATCTTCTATTGAGATTCTGCAAAATTTCTTCGTCAGAAGAAGCTGACATCTATTCTGAGTAAGAATCCAAGGAATAATTATTATTCAAGAATGGATGTAGAAAACAATGCAAATTACAATTCCACAAAAGGAGCAAAGAACGTTTTGCATGGATTCACCTATCAGTTAAATCTTTTAATTCTTTTTCTTATAAGAGGAAACCAACAAAAATTGAATTTTAGATTAGCAACAGAAATTGACGAGGCGGAGAAATTTGATGACGTTGTCTGGGAAGTTGAAAACAAAGAGGGGCAAAAAACTTTGTTTTGTCTACAAGCAAAACATAGAATTAGTGAGAATGAAAGTAAAAAGAAAATATTTGCAAATTCTTTATTAGGCATAGGAAACGATGATTTCAATTTGAAGAAATATCTAAAATCTTATTTACAAATTCAAAATTGCCAGGAATTCTCTGAAAGTTCAAAGAAATATTTCATTATTTGCACAAATATCGATTTCGATATAGAATCGTTAACAAAATTGAAAATATCATTAGAAAAGACGAAAATTGATATTCTTGATAACATTTTAACGACAAAAGGAAAAACTTTTAAACTCAAAATGGATGAAGGGAATAAAATATTTGCAAAATTAAAGCACGATTCCATTTCTGAACAAGATTTAAAGGATTTTTTTGAGCAGTTAGTTTTTGCAGTAGGCCAGCCAAAAGAAGATGAACTTTTTGAACAAATTAGAACAGAAATTGGTTCAGAGTTGAAACTTCAAGATCCAGATTTAGCAGCGAGTGATTTGCACAGAATCGTTTTAGAATGGTTCAAAACACAAAATGCAAAATGGCTAACTCAGCAAAACAATCCTCTAGATCTTGTTGAGAGGAAAATCAATTTTCTTTCCATTTCAAAATCTAGTCAGGATTATTGCTCCCAACTTGCGAATTATCAAATCACATTTAAACAAAAAATGCCCATCGTTAGAGAGTTTTTAGATAATAGTCAAAGGAATATTTTAATTTTAACACCTTCATCTTCATTTATAGCGAGTTTAAAAGTTTTTGACGCAATCAATGAACTAGAATACAAATATTTGTTTATCAATTCAAATTCTTTATCAGATCTTATCTTCTTAGCTGATAAAAATTCCATTTTAATTCTAAACTTGGAAGATATCAGGGAAAATCTTTCTTTTATTGAAAATTTATTTGTAGAAAAAGAAAGGAAAATTATTTTGATTATTTCTAAAGAAATATTATTGGATATCATGGATTATTTTAATGAACGTTGTATGCGGGATAAAAATAAAAATGAAAAGTTAACATTTGCAGATTTCTCGGAAGCTTCCCAAAAGAGTTTATTAGAGAAAGAAATTCAATTTCTGGGTTCCCCGATTCCAATGGAATTTTTATTTTATGATGAAGAAATTAAAACTAAAATCGATTCAGAAACGTTTTCAAAATTAATCGAGAATCCCGAAGAAATCAAAATTGGAAATTGTATTGAAGCGTGTAAAAAGATTTTTATTCAAAGAAAATTCAAGTCTGATTTTCTAACCTTTAAACGCGAATTGATTTTAGACGACAATATTCCTGATATTTTTGTTATCTATTCTGAATCTGATATTGAATATCTCAATTCAATTCAATATGACAGAAATAGAATTTATGTTTTTGAATATTATGCCGATGCTTTAGAAAAATTTTCAAATTTAAAAGAAAAAAATAAAAATAAAAATATCCATTTACTTCGTCATTTTCGCTCACTCAATTTAATTCGAACTTTTGGTTCAATATCCAATTTATATCGTAATCAAACATTGAATTTTCGAGGCACTCAAAACCATTTTGAAAATTGTAAAGATTATCTTCATAGAGAATTAAAATCGAGAAAATATCTGCAAAAACTCCTCTTTCATAAACATCCTAATTATGCTGAAGATATGTTTATTTATTATTTAGAGGATTTTGCAGATTCTATCCTCTTTAAGAACAAACTAAAAGAAATTAGACAATTGATTGAAGAAGAAGGAAGAAGAATATATTATTTTAATAACAAAATTGAAGCTAAAAAGAAATTCCTCTCCTTACAAAACGAGGAAAAAAATAAAAATCGAAACATTCATTTATTGAAAGTTGATTATGAAAAACCAATTTTGAAAAAAACCTTTGGTTCAAATTCACATTTAAAGAGTGAATTAGACGTTAAACAGAAAATAAGAGAGAGCAATATTCTAGAAATTCCATACCCAAGACTCGCTTTAATATCAAATGACGCAGGCATGGGGAAATCTCAAGTGATGAAGCATTTGGCATTAAAATTGCATCGAGAAGATAAGGAATTATGGGTGATACTGATCGATTTAAATGCACATACAAAACAACTCCAGAGAATGTTCCAAGAGCGACGTCAAGATCCTCTTGAAGATTTAATCGATCTCTGCATGTTCAAAACAGAATTAGAAAAGATTTTGTTTCGACATTGGATCCAAAAGAGAAGTGATCGCATTGTGATCTTTTTCGATGCATTTGATGAGATTAGCCCGAAATATGAAGGGGTTGTTATTCCTCTCATTCAATCGATTTTAGAGGAATATAAAATTAGAAAAGTATTTCTTACAACTCGGCCTCATTTACAAGATAAATTGGAAGAAACTTTTCATGTAGGATCTTTTCATTTACATGCCTTTGATGAACGCGATATAATCAAGTATTTGTTAAAATTTTTCGAAATAGAAAATTTGGGTGAGTTTCAAATAGAATTGAGCGATTTATATCAGGAATTATTAAGAACTCCATTAATGCTTTATTTATATGCAAATTTTTGCAAAAAACGCAATTTGGGTATAAAAGATGCATTGACTTTTGACGAAAAGATCAATCGATATGATTTATATGAATCTTTTTACGAAGACCAATTCCGGCTTTACATTGAAGATAAAGCAAAAATCGATACATCAAATCTTATTAGCGACGAGTGGATTGAACAGGAAAAACAAAGTTTTTTTAAATTTCTTGAAAAATGTGCATTCAATGAATTATTTGGTGATAGTAAGGATTCATCAAGCGAAGATTCATCGAGTGGAACAGAAAACGATTCAGATTCAGTCGATTCAGATGATATATATATAGATGATCTAAGTAAAATATTAAAAATAGACATTTTAAAATCAAAGCAACTTGAGCCGCCAGGGAATATTTTGAGACTTGGAATGGTGTCCGTTAGAGGTGATGGGGATTATTATTTTATTCATAGAACTTATGCTGAATTCTTATTTGCTCGATGTTTAATTACAAGTTCAG
>JAKCPI010027506.1:0-24103 GCA_023213315.1 Euborellia annulipes
AAACTCATCTTGACAGCTATACTTTATATTTTTCGATTTAGACAAGTTCTCTCTCTCTCTTACCTTTATAAAAAATAAGCAATCGTTTGTGATGTGCAAACTCCCTCCATTCAATAATACGTTGTCAAGAGAGAGAGAAGAATCAACCCTCGGGGCAGTTTCTCTAGGTGTAAGGGACTGCAAAAAGGTGTCTGTCTGTCTGAGTGAGAAAAGAAAGCATTTCAATATTCCATGTTGTATGTAAAAGGACTGCTGCTGATTGTGAGGAGGAGAGAAAAACGGACGGGTGTTGAAGAAAACATCTATTTCCCTTTTGCAAATCACATTGCAAGGCACTTGCATATATGTAGATACAAATTATATACAACTTAATAATATATGAACTTGTTTGATCCTTTGTCATGGTCCAATGTCTCCTTTGCTACAAACACATCTTGAGATCTTATATCTTAGAATTCTGAATTTTAAATCAGGAAATCGAGTCTTAAGATCCTCTATTTGTGCCTCCATCGCATAAATCATAACAATAAAATGTATTTATTTAAAAAAAAAAATATATATATTCTACTGTATATATAAATAGCCTTGAATAGGTAAAAAGCAACATTTTCACTTTTTACTTTCTCGTACCTCTATATATATGTTAGTGTATAGAGAGAGAAAGTATTGGATTCATGTCAAAAATTCGATGTCGATATTTTGATGGATATACCCGTTTTTGAGGTCCCCTGAATCAAAAAAAATGGTTTTCGCAACATGGTCTGTCTTGTGTGTGTATGTGTCGTATGTGAACAAAATATCTGAAGAACGAAAAGAGCTAGGAGTTCGAAATGTTATATTTAAGTTAGGCACCTCCATGGGACGTGACACGAAGCTTTTGAACAATATAGGTCAAAGAGTACCAGTACTTTACTGATGCACTTTTTCAGTTTTTTTCGATTTTCTCAGAATTCGCTTCTCCGGTTTTTTTTTACATTCAAAAATCAATTATTTTTTAGATTCTCTTTAAAATGTATATTCTCATTTTGTCATTGAAATCTTCTGAAGACCACTTTACTCTTGTATTCCATAGAAAAGATAGGAGAAATGGTTGCCATGGTAACAAAATATAAATATTTTCCCATACTTATAAATTTTACATCTGAATTCAAATGTTCCGTACTGTCGGGAACTAAATATATGTCGACACAAAAAATCTGGTGTGACAAGCACAGTACACAACTTTCGATTACCGAAGGTAAGAGAAAGTTGTGTGCTGTGCGCCAGTCACACCAGATTTTTTTTTAAATCTATTTTATTGCATCCTGATTAAATTTGAATTAAATTCAAATCAAGAGATAAAATTTAATTTCTAAAGACAGCGAGGGAGAGGGATGGAGATGGAGGGGGCTAAAATAAATGGGTTTAAACTTGCTGAGAAAGTGGACTGTCCATGTTTGGCAGATTAATGATCATAGCCAAGTTGTTAATAAAAAAAAAAAATTCAATCCTCTTTTTGTGTTCATATTTATAATTTAATAAGAAAAGCTTTTGAATTTGCGTTGAATTCATGATCATGTCAAGTTTGATTAATAATATAGTTTATCTAATATCATCTCATCGCCTTGACTCTATAATTTTGCAATGCAAAAAAATGCTTGATGTTGCTTACATGAAAATAAAATTTCTACATGGTAAGAAGAAGCTCTGTCCAGCCATGTTGTGTAGATCTATATTGTAGAGATTAAGGGGTGCTAATTTTGGGAGATTGCGGCCACAATTTTGAAGCTATCGACCTCAAATTTTTTTAAAATTAAAGCCATTTATAATATCTACAACTTATAGAAGCCCTTTTTTTGATTTTCGAAAATATAATTTTTTTTTAGATTAATCGCATTAAATAAAAGATATTTTTAAAAAATTCGCTCTATATCTAATAGATAATTAAATTAATAATCATTGTGTTGAAAAATAATTAATTTTCTGCCCTTAATTAATTAGCTGGAATCTTTCAATGAAATGGAATAAATCCCTTGTATTCCTATAGGAAAAACTAACGCCATCTCTTGCCGCCTAGAGTAACTCGGTACTGAATCGTCTTCTAACGGTTTTTCGAGACGCGCACCTTAAATGTTATTTTACATCCGAATTTCTCTGATCGCCTCATATCCGTCTGCCTATAAAGACGACAACATCGGCTTCCATTATTAGATAAGACAAAAAAAAATCTTTCAATAGCAATCCTAGCTTGGTCCAGCAGGTAATCTCAATTAGCATATAATCCGTTATTTATTCCATCCCTCTCTCTCTCTCCTCTGATTCGGTCGGTTGTGATTGTGTGACAACTGATGACGCCATAAATTCATTTTCCGCTATTATAGGGAGAATGTCAAATGCACACACGAACGTTACGAATTTACAGATAAACGTTGTCTCTCTCTCTGATATTCGTGTATAAATCAAGCTAATAATACTGACAATGAAAGCATATTCTTGCTAAGGAAATAAGCCCGAGGTTTCTGGATTAGAACAATACGTCTCTTAATAAATAAATAAATTCAATAAGCGGGAATGAAAATGAATTTAAAAGCATTGTTTTCATATCAATAAGTAAATTTTATGTTGTATTGTACAATTATGAACAAAGTTAATAACAAAAATATGGGGAATGACTTCCCCGAGACTTTCTCGTATATTCTTTTGGAATTACGTCTAGGTGTGTGGTGTGTGTGTGAACACGATTGCTTAAAACCAAAGCAGCTAGATGGATGAAATTTGGTATATGCTCCTTACACTAAAATTGTAGATTTCTATCAACTTTTGGAGTAAATACTTCACTTGGAAGTAGTACTTTACCTAATAAGTTTTTTGAAAAATTTTGAAATTTTCAATTTCTTTGTTATATTATGATAAAATACTCAATTTTAAAAAGTTTTTATTCTTTGATATTTTTCCGAAAACTGAATAGTTTTTGAAATAAAGAAGAAAAAGACATTTTTCGTTAATTTTGATAAAAAATCAAAACAAAATCATGCAGGTGGCATTAAAAAACATGTAAATATAAACAAATGAATTTGTGAAACAAATGAATAGGCCTCAGGCCGTTGCCATCTACTGTCACCCCGTGGCGTTACATTATTTCCTATCTCCAACTCCTCCTCCTGCGTTCGTTTCTAGCTACTGAACTAATCCTTACTTCTGGTTCCACCCGGTTCCTTTCATCCAACCTCTATTGTATTAATATATATATATATAATCAGAAGAGAAGTTGATGTTATTTGTTGAGGAAGAGCAAGTGCAGGAGCAGGAGACGTTTCAGACAAAATTTATTAGTACATCCTCAGTTCCTGTAGACTTATATTTATCCTAGGCACAAAGTTGTCATAGTTCTTGATAATTGAATCGTTCTTTATTGGGATTTTCATCAGATATGTGGATATGCTGGATATTGCAGATATGCTCCTATGGGTCCAGGCTTTTCCAACTTTTAAATAATAAATATTAATTTGATGAAATGGCTTTTATTTAATTTTATTTAATAAATATTAAGTTTTAAAATAAAAAAATGAGGTGGGAGTTGAGATTAAATTGCATTCCACACTGTGAGCCATATAATCTCTCGGTGTCCTGGATGTGGGAGGAATTACAGATATAAATTAGATTTGTAAAAAAAAAAAACAAAAGCTTTTATTTAAGTGAATTAAGAGAGAAAGAGAGAATGTCTCTCTTTAAAGGATTTAAGTGGAAATGTTTCTCAAAAAATAAAATAATAAAAAATATAGTGTGACTTAACGAACAGCACTCAACTTTCTCTTACATACGGTAATTGAAAGTTGTATTCTGTGCTTGTCACACCACACTGAAAAAAAATTTGGTTTTGTCAACTAAATGAGTTTAGTTGAAATTTTATTTAGTTAAGACAACTAAATAATCTTAGGACTATGAAATCGTAGTAGGGGCAATGAAAACAATTTCATAGCGACAAATAAATGGTTTGGTTAAAACGATTTGACTAGGTCAATTACATTATTGTAACGGTAACAAAATTTCTTTGATCAATGCTACTAAATATTTAGTCAAGAGTCAACAATATCATTTGGTACCCACAAAAGATTTTATCCATTATGACAACAAAATTATTTTGTTGCTACTAATAAACGGTTTAGTTGAAACGGTATAATTGGAACAACTAAATTTTTGCAAAGATTACTAAATTATATTCATTGACGGCACTAAATATTTAGTAGGTAGTAGTAGTTTAGAGACAACAATATCATTTAGTATCCACGAAAAACTTTATTCATTGAAACAAAAAATCATTTTGTAGAAAATTCGAAATTAATGCTGCTACTGTTAAAATTTTCTATGTTAATTTTACAAACAATTTTTTTCCCCAATGTTTTGGTAACAATTATTAAATTAAATACTTAATAATAAAATAATAATAAATAATTATTAAATTTAATATTATTTAATTCCAAATTTTAATTTTCCAAAATATTATTTTTATTTAATGAAATTTATTATTATTATTTATTATAGGCCTATTATTATTTATTTCTCAAGTAGAAAAACGGATTTTTTTTCTTTAAAATTTTTCTAACGTCTTTTAACGACATTTATGTAAAATTGACCGTCGCCTACTTCTTTCGAATACAATTCAATTGGCTTGCTCCTCTCGCCCAGTAAAGTCGCCTTGGTAATTCATATTAATTTGCGTCCTGCAAAATAAACACGACAGCCCTTGTCGCTATTATTATTTTTGTTACATTTACATTACCCTTATTTATTAAAATTCTGATTGACAATTTTATTTTTTCATAAAAGTATTTAGATCATGAATGACGAAATTGCATCAGTTTTACTGAAAGAGTGGAATTTGGAAAAACATTAAGAAGAATTCAAACGTAAGTACATAACGATATAATTATTAAAATTTTCCTTCTTTTTTTATCATCTTTATTTTTTATAATTCATAAATAAGTCAGTAAATAGCGATTTTCTTCTTTCAGTCGAAACAATATTAAGAAATACTGAAAAAGGGAAAAATTCTACTTGAATCTCGTCCGGCCGATAAAAAATTGCAGGATACGAATAGAGATTTTGTACCAGGTAGTTCGATTAATTGTAGCAAAAGTTATAAATGCCTATCCTAATAGCAGGTACAAAAGAACAATTTTGTTTTCGCCTTTTTATATTGTCATATTTTAAATTACTAATAATAAGTTAATTTCTTGTTTTTATAGAATCTGCAATGATGTATGGGATGGCCTAGGAAAGCAAATAGTAGAACTATTTCCAGCCGAGCATCTCGACTGCTATTATATTCCAGCAATAGGTAAAACTAAATCAAAAGATAACAAATCACACATATCAAAAAGGAAACGAAATCAAGGATAAGACCGACACCTCTCAACACCTCCAAAACTTATTAAAAACGACACCTTTAAACGAAGGTAAAAGTAATTTATATTAACTAATTTTTAACATTTGTTACTTTTAATATTGTCTATAGCCTTCGGGCCTTGATGTTAGGGTTAGCGTGCTGGCCTTGTATACCAAGAGTCGCGGGTTCGGACCCAGGCAGTCCGATGATTTTATTCAAGCCATTTGGATACAAAATGGCTTGAATAAAAATGCCTGACCCCCAAAAAAAATATATATATATACAGGTATATATATATATATATTTTTTTTCTATAACGGTTATCGTAAAAAGCTCGAGTTGCCGAAAAGACTGTGTGCATGTATGTGTGTGAAAAAAGTGTGAATGTTTAAAAAAAAAAATATTACTAACTTGTAAGCTTAATAATATATTTTATTTTATTTATTTTAGATTCTCAAGTGGCTGTTCAATTATTATTATTGCCACATTTTATCGCCCCTAAAAAGCTCCTAAAGGCGCAAAAGAAAATATATCGTTGTTCCATTGGAAGTGCAAAGGATTCTTCAATTTTTCGAGCTTCTAATTGTTTGACGTCTGCATAAATGATGCCATCCATGTACGCGACTACGTCTACCCTGGAAGCTATTGATATTTGTTTTAAGGCTTTTTTGTTTTTGGATTTCTCTTATCCAGTTGACAGCGAACACATCGGGACAATCTTTCAAAGCATAATATACATTTTTTTGTAACAAAAGTACAAAATAAAAATTAATTTTACATTTATTTAAAAAAATTGCTTTATTTTTTATACCTAAAAATTTTCATGTATGAATATCGTACTTGTTAGATATAAGTTGATCTTCGTACATCTCATAATCAAGAAAAGTTGTAAATTTTTTGTTGAACTAAGTAAATCAATTTAAATCTTGTTTTGATTAATAAAGATATACATAAAATTTACAACTTTTATTGAGTATAAGATGTACAGTGAGTGACAATATTAAGTCCCATCGATGCGTTTTACACTTGTGATTATTTCATTGTTTTTAAAAAAATATTATATATTTTTTAATGGATTATATATTTTTCATGGTTCAAACCTAGAAAATTTTCAATCAAGATTTTTCTTTTCCTTTATAAAAAAAATGAAATAATCACAAGTAAAAAACGCATGGGTGGGACTTAATATTTGACCCTCACTGTACAGAGTGTATAGATACGCGATACCCATAATATATGAAGCAATAACTATGGAATTGTGGCAACCATATAAATAAATAAGCTTAAAAAAATGGTTTCATAGTCACAACCAGATTATTGAGTATAAGATGTACAGTGAGTGACAATATTAAGTCCCATCGATGCGTTTTGCGGGCAAATACTTATTTACTTAAATGATAACTAAATATTTATTAGCCTTTAGTAACTATGCAATGGCGGCAAGCACGTAGTTGAATACGCTTTAAGAACTTACTATTTACCACAACCAAAAGCATATGATACAGATAATTATTTGTTTACTTACGATAAAATCATTTTATATAGTCACAACTAAATATCTTGGTAGAAATTCAATAATATATCTAGTTGAGTAAATTAAAAAAATTGTGGTGACAATTATTTTTTTTTTAATAAAGACCACCAAATATTGTGTGATCTTAAGATAAATTTAGTAATCGCAAGTAAATAATTTATTTAACGGACAACAAAATATTTGGTTGCCGCAACATTTTATAAGGTTAAAACTGGGCAATCTTATCATTTAGTTGCCACAACTAAATTTTTTTGACAAAACCAAATTTTTTTCTCAGTGCACCAGATATTTTTGTGGCGAGTTATAGAATTTGAAGAGGGGTAAAAAAAAAAAAAGAAAATGCAGCCAATGTAATTTCTTTATTAATTAACAGCCCACGGCTAACGTGCATAAATCTCATTTTTTGCCCGTTTTGGGGAAAGTATATATGCTTTTTGACACAGCCCCAGATCTGATGGATGGTGCAAACCTAGGATCGAAACGTTAGCAGTGGGCTGAATATTAATAAAGAAATTACATTGGCTACATTTCCTTCTTGTTTTTTTTTTATCTCTTTCAACATTTATCTACTAAGGAAGAAAGAAAAGAGCACAATTGCAGCTAATTTTATTTCGTTTATTTATCGCTTCAAGCCGACGTTTCGGTCAGATATACGACCATCATCATGGCTACAATCAATAACAGCAAGGAGCGAGTAAGTTTACAGTCAAAAATAAATTTTATTTTCTTGCATCACATGCGCACAAAATTGACAAATAATTATAATAAAATTTTTAATAAAATAATTTAATAAAATTTTTATTATAATTATTTGTCAATTTTGTGCGCATGTGATGCAAGAAAATAAAATTTATTTTTGACTGTAAACTCACTCGCTCCTT
This sequence comes from Euborellia annulipes, assembly GCA_023213315.1. Taxonomy (NCBI): domain Eukaryota; kingdom Metazoa; phylum Arthropoda; class Insecta; order Dermaptera; family Anisolabididae; genus Euborellia; species Euborellia annulipes. The sequence goes on from JAKCPI010027506.1 coordinate 7,781, forward strand.
TCCGTTATTGATTGTAGCCCTGATGATGGTCGTATATCTGACCGAAACGTCGGCTTGAAGCGATAAATAAACGAAATAAAATTAGCTGCAATTGCTCTTTTCTTTCTTCCTTACTACAAGATCTACTCAGCTATCCACCTCACTCTAATAAAACATCTAGCTACTCTACTGCCATACATGCCCCTGTTACAGATAGAGAATTGAAAAATATTTTTTTTAATGTGTAAAATGTTGCAAAGGGGACTCCTCTTTTGAATTGAAATTAACATGCAAATCCCCATATGGGGATTTAACATTGGTTTTATGGAAGGAAGAGCCGGAAAATGAATTTGAAAAATGTGAAATACCTCATCAGTAAAAAAGTGCATATAAAAAATGGTTGATTTATGAATTTTAATCAAAATCGTTAGATCCAATTTTGGAAAATTAAAAAAAAAACTGAAAAATGACATCAGTAAAGTTTTAGTACTTTTTTGTTATGTCAGATCAGTCTTATCAAATCATTGTTTATTTTTAATTAAATTCGACAAATTGCATAATAAAAATAAAAAGTTTTTTTAATGGATTAGTGCAATTGATATTTCTTCCAATTCAAACATATTCAAAAATAAAAAGTTTTGAAAATCGTTTGTTTAAAAAGTTTTCTACAAAAAAAACTTTTTTTCATATTAACTACAACTTTTTTTGTGGGTGAATCGATATTTTTTTTTTCCCTCTTTCGCTTTCGCCGGTGCACAATTACCTCAGATGCCTGTAAATGAGATTTACCCCCACCACCCACGAAAAGGGGTGTGAGTATAATATTTCATCTGGAGCCAGCCGTCGACCCAATTCCTTGGGCGTGGTTGCAATGACTGATGAAATGGTTGGGGGACACCAAAATCCTCTCTCTCTGATTTTTATTATTTCTCTTGAGACACAAACTCTCTCTATACCCACCAATGTTATATTATAAAAATTATATTTTTAAACATTTTAATGATATTCATTTGGAATTATATTGAATAATATTATTTAAAAAAGAAATTCTTAAATTATCATTATGAAGTTTTTCTTGAAAATATTTAAAAATCTGATGTGACTGGTCGCACCTTCGGTAATTGAATCCTATGCTACATTGTGGCGGATCCAGAGGTGTTTCTCGGGGGGGGGGGGGGGGGGTAATCTGGTGTGGCTGGTCGCACAGCACACTATTTTTCCTTAATTTCGGTAATTTAAAGGCGCATTCCGTACTTGTTTGCCAGGATATAAATACAAATCAAATTTTTAAGTAGGCCTATTAATTTTTAAAAATTTTACATTAAAAATACATTTGTAAAAATAAAAAATAAAAAAAAAAACATTTTTTTTAAATCTCGGAGGGGCGGGGGTATCCCTTTTACACCCCCTCCCCCCTTGTATTCGCCCTTGGTCAACATTCAATCATCTTTGAGTACATGAGTAAAGTGTGCTTCAAACAATTTTGAGAGCAAAATGAGAATATACACTTTAAGAGCATCTAAAAAATAATTGATTTTTGAATTAAAAAAAAAAAAACCTTTGGAGCAAATTTAGAGAAAATCGAAAAAAACTGAAAAAATGCATCAGTAAAGTACTAGTAATCTAGTAACAAGTTGGTTGGCAAAATAGAGAGGTAGCCTAATTAGTAGCTCTGAGAGCCAGCTTTCCAAAAATACCAATAGGACTGTGGGAGTGGCTATCCAACTCTCTCGCAATGAGACAGCCAATCACGAGCCACTAGCCTGCCAACTCCTCTGTCCTGTATCAATTAAAGTTTTTCTATTTCTCATTTTCGTTTGAGTGACTGGATAAATAATGCTTCAACCAGAGCCTACGGTTGATAGTTTCAATTGAATTTTATAAGAACATCTCATTCTGGTGTCAACCCACGGGAAGCATGTAGTGAAGCTAGTTATAGATTATAAAAAGTATTGGATTAAAAAAATGAATTAGAACACAAAACAGCTCTCTATCTTTTTATAATATTTGTATATCTTGCAATGTTTGTTTACCAAGTACACGATAACAACAGAGAGTTTTCTACCCCCCCCCCCCCCCCCCCCCCTCTCAGACACACACATGTCAGAATTTATATAGCATACAAATTCTATTGTATATAATGTCATCCATCCGCCATTGAAAACGACAAGCAAACAGAAAATTTCGTTAGATACGATATCTCTCTCACTTTTACTGTTATGGAAAAGCTTTTCTCTTTAATTGAATTGGACGCCTGACTCCAGGGAGTCCAGGTTATGATGACGGCGACGCCAAACAAACTTTTTGGTATTCCACTCTAACCATCGCCGAGATGACGCCAGTTAAAAGTTTAATTGTCTGTTGCGATAGCTTTTTTTTTTTTAATAATAAAAGTTATAAGTTTAGGGTGAATGGAAGAGTTAATTTCTAACCTTTAACTTGAACACCTCGGGTTTTTGAAATAAAAGAAAACAACAACAACAACAACGCCTACTTGTGAAATCTTTATATATCAATTGATTAAAGAAAAAAGATCTAATAAAAGAAGATGTTTGGCTAATAAATAATGGAAAAATGAAGAAATTTTGCTTTTCTTGATAAATCCTGGAATAAAAAACTCTGGTGTGACGGACACATCACACAACATTATTTTAAACCTCACCATCTTAGATTTCTATGAAATTTGGATCATAGGTACAGTCAATAGAGACTAAGAAAAAGCTCTAATTTCAACTTGATATCTCAACTCGTTTAAAAAATATGACGTGTTAATGTTGCCAAAAAAAAAGGCGAAAAATTTAAATTGCTCTAAAATCTCTTAGAGGTGAGATGGAGAGATGATGTCATTTTACAGCTTTGATGTGTACTTAATTTCAAATGGATTCATTGAAAATTGTGGATTTCTATAGAACATATACATACATTTTTCCCATTTCATTTTTATATATATAGATTATTATTATTTTTTTTTTTTAAACATTCACACTTTTTTCTCATTCACACTCACACTCACACTGTCTTTTCGGCAACTCAGGCCATATAAGACATTAACGATAACCGTTATTGATTTAATATACATATATGGGGTCCAGGCATTCTTATTTAAGCCATTTGGTATCCAATTGTCTTAAATAAAATCATCGGACTGTCTGGGGTACGAACCCGCGACGTTTGGTATACGAGGTTAACACGCTAACCTCTACACCAACATTTTATTAATTATGAAAAAAAAAATTATCATTACTATTCCAATCCAATGCCTGCTTGAGAATTTGTTTACATTCATGGAATACACAAATGAAAAGAATACATAAATATTTCTTTATACATTTCCTATGGGAGAAATCCCAACTTTAAGAATAAATAACTCAAAAATCTGGTGTGACTGGCGCACAGCACACAACTCTTACCTTGAATCGAAAGTTGTGTTCTGTCTTGTCCAGATTTTTGGTGTCGACATATATTTAGTTCCTGACAGTAGGGTCAATTGAATTCAAGATGAAAATTTATAAGATGGGAAAATATTTATTTTGTTACCAGGGCAACCATTTCTCCTATCCTTCCCTATGAAATAGCTAAGAGGTAAGGGTCTTCTAAGAAGATTTCAATCGCAAAATGAGAATATACATTTTAAAGAGCATCTAAAAAAATAATTGATTTTTGAAATTTAAAAAAAAATCAGTTGGAGCAAATTTTGAAAAAATCGAAAAAAACGAAAAATACATCAGTAAAGTACTAGTACTCTTTGGAGATGTTGATTAAAAGCTTATTTTTCCACATCCGGGGGGTGTTTAACTAAATATAAAATTTCAACCTCCAGCTCAATTCCTTCATGCTTAAAATTGAACACACCACCCACCCACCACCCACCCACAGACAGACCAGTGTCGAAACCACTTTTTGGATTCGGGGACCTCAAAACTGTGAAGATCCATCAAAATCTCGGACATCGAATTTTTGACATGAATCAATACTTTCTCTCTATATATATATTACATATATATAGGAAGAGAAAGAAAAAGTTATGGGAATTTCGGGATGAAAATAATTTTCCTGTAATCCCGAGAAGGTCCTCTTTATGCATATAAAATTTCATTTCAAAATTCCAACGGGAATAAGATTTAAACTTTCGACCCTTGGTTCTCGTTGAAACATTTTTAAATTAAAATTAAATATACAAATTAAACACTAGGTTATTTGTTTCAAAGGTTTTATTAATTAAAAATTAACACTTGATACGTATTTCGACAATTTCTTGTCATCATCCGAAGTGATTTAGAATGTAATCACTTCTGATGATGACAAGAAATTGTCGAAATACGTATCAAGTGTTAATTTTTAATTAATAAAACCTTTGAAACAAATAATCCAACGGGAAGTTGGTCAAATAGAGCGTGAGAGACAGACAGTCTGACATTAGCGAATTATATATATAGATATTGATGTGTTATTTATTGAAATTGTAAGGCCTAATTTTTATAATTTTTTGTTATTGTATTATATTTTTTATTTGTGCCCGTTTCATAACAACTGATGATGGCATTATTTAAAGCCGAAACATTTTCTTTTATTGGAATATTCATCCTATCCTGCCTAATAAAGAGTGTTTAATCATTAAACATATCAACTACAGCCACTATCTACTATTCAATTTATTATAAACGACCACTATTATCTAAAAGATAAAAATCTGGTGGGACTGTCGCACAGCACATAACTTTCTCTTGCCTTCGGTAGTCGAAAGTTGTGTACTGTGCTTGTCACACCAGATTTTTTGTGTCGACATATATTTAGTTTCCGCCAATATATTAGAATTTAAGATGTCAAATTTATAAACATGGAAACTATTTATATTTTGTTACCATGGCAACCATTTCTCCTATCTTTCCTATGAAGCACAAGAGTAAAGTGTTTCAAACAATTTTGAGGGCAAAACGAGAATATACATTTGAAAGAGCATCTAAAAAATAATTGATTTTTGAATTTTAATCAAAATCGTTAGAGCGAATTTTGAGAAAATTGAAAAAACTGAAAAGTACATCAGTAAAGTACTAGTACCCTTTGGCCGATTTTGATTAAAAGCTTATTTTTCCGGTCCCGGGGGCTGCCTAACTTAAATATAAAATTTCAACCTCCTAGCTCAATTCCTTCATGCTTAAAATTGAACACACACACACAGACACACAGACAGACAGACCATGTCGCGAAAATCACTTTTTACTTTCTCTTACCTATGTATATATGTAAATATATATATAGAGAGAAAGTATTGGATTCATGTCAAAAATTCGATGTCGAGATTTTTGATGGATCTTCACGTTTTGAGGTCCTCTGAATCCAAAAAAGTGGTTTTCGCGACATGGTCTGTCTGTCTGTGTGTCTGTGTGTCTGTGTGTCTGTGTGTGTTCAATTTTAAGCATGAAGGAATTGAGCTAGGAGGTTGAAATTTTATATTTAAGTTTGGCACTCTCCTAGGGCGTGAAAATAAGCTTTTAATCAAAATCGACCCAAAGAGTACTAGTACTTTACTGATGTACTTTTTCAGTTTTTTTCGGTTTTCTCAAAATTCGCTCTAACGATTTTGATTAAAATTCAAAAATCATTTATTTTTTAGGTGCTCTTTCAAATGTATATTCTGATTTTGCTCTCAAAATTGTTTGAAGACCACTTTACCTTGTATTTCATAGGGAAGATAGGAGAAATGGTTGCCATGGTAACAAAATATAAATATTTTCCCATACTTATAAATTTTACATCTTGAATTCAATTGTACCCTACTGTCGGAAACTAAATACATGTCGACACGAAAAATCTGGTGTGACAAGCACAGAACACAACTTTCGATTACCGAAGGTAAGAGAAAGTTGTGTGCTGTGCGCCAGTCACACCAGATTTTTTGGATTCAGGGGACCTCAAAACGTAAAGATCCATCAAAATCTCGACATCGAATTTTTTGACATGAATCCAATACTTTCTCACTATATATATATTACATATATACATAGGTAAGAGAAAGTAAAAAATATTAATGAAAAATTGTATTGTATAGCATCAGCAATTGACAACGACGACGGGGGTTTATTTCAATCGGTTGTTTTATAAATGAATGAATGACCCAAGTAACTTTAGAAAATGGAACCAACTAAAAGGGCAAGTGAACGAATGAATTCTCTCTCTCTGTCGCTTCTCGGCCATCCATTCATATAAGAGAGAAAGAGAGAGAAAAAAGACAATTGATTAAATGTGTGTAAACTTAAAGACCCTTTCTAGCCACCACCTTCCTCTCTCTCTCTCTCTTGCATTGATTGAACAACAAGAAATTGGCTGCCCACTAATATTAATGAACATTCTTTTTCTTTTACCCTAACATCAGTAAAAAAACTTATTGCCCTCTGTGAGTGTTTGTCTCACCTACGAAATACGTTCTTGTTTTTATTAAGAATTAAGAACATTCAGCTATATTATTTCTCTCTCCTTGGGTGGGCGTTTTTACTTTCTCTTACCTATATATGTTAATATATAGAGAGAGAAAGTATTGGATTCATGTCAAAAATTCGATGTCGAGATTTTGATGGATCTTCACGTTTTGAGGTCCCCTGAATCCAAAAAAGTGAGTTTCGCAAAATTTGAACAAAATATCTCAAGAACGAAAAAAGCTATGAGGTTGAAATTTTACATTTAAGTTAGAAACCCCCCTGGGGCGTAACACGAAGCTTTTGATTAAAATCGGTTAAAAAGTACTAGTACTTTACTAATGCACTTTTCCAAGCTCATTTCCTTCATGTTTAAATTCGCTACACACAGACAGACAGACCATTTTTGAGGGAAAATATCTACAGTATTATAGAAAACCTATAAAAAAACTTCACCTTTAATTGAAAAACGAATAAAATAAATAAAAATATAATTTCTCTCTCTCTCTCTTTTGTTGTTTTATTGAGGTAGACAATTCCCCCCTCACAATGTTGACATTCGTTTATTTTACCAGATCATATTTTTCATCTGATGGGACGTGCGATTCGTGCGTGCTCAAAATGTTAACAGAACAAAAGAGAGAGAGAGAGAAAAGGCTTAGACTTAAATTTTTATTTATTAACATCTTTTCCTCTAAATAAAACTAATAAATAACGTCTACTCTGAAAGAGTAATCATGCCAATTTTGAGGTTTCTAAGAGTACTTATTCAATTGTGGCGTGTCTGAACTTCAAATGTGGATATTTTGATGGATATACACGTTTTGAGATCCCCTCAGTCCAAAAAATTGGGTTCCGCAAATTGGTCTGTCTGTGAACAAAATATCTCAAAACGAAAAGAGTTAGAAGTTTGAAATTTTATATTCTAGTTTGTCACCCTTTTCAGACGTGACATGAAGCTTGTGAACGAAATCAGCCAAAGAGTACAAGTACTTTACTGACATTTTCCGTTTTTTTTCGATTTTCTCAAAATTCGCTGTAACAATTTTGATTAAAATTCATAAATCAATTATTTTTTAGATGCTCTTTAAAATGTATATTCTCATTTTGTCATTGAAATATTGCTGAAGAACACTTTACTCTTGTACTCAATAGAAGAAATAGGAGAAATGGTTGCCATGGTCACAAAAATATAAATATTTTCCCGTGTTTATAAATTTTTATCTGCCCGGGGTTTGGTGTTGAGGTAGCTTGCTAAACTCGTTTATCAAAAGTCGCGGGTTCGGACCCCAGAGCAGTCCGATGATTTTATTTAAGCCATTTGGATACCAAATATCTTGTTTAAATTTTCAAAATTGATTGTTGCTCCTGGCCTTCAATTTGGTCTTTTGAGGACGTCGAATTCTTTTTCTCTCTTCTCTCTCCGCATCAATTATCTTGTTCTTCTAGGATCTCTGACGATCCTTAAATTGGTGTTTATTTTTGGTTGTATTATATCGTTGCATAATTGTGCGAATTGAGCGCCAAGTAGAAGAAGAAGAAAGGCCATGATTCGAAGCAGAGCAGCTCGATATGCGAGAGAGGAAAAAAAACAGAAAAGATCCTCGGCCTGAAGGCTCAGCTTAAAAACAACTTCTAATCTCTGCTCGGCTTTATTTATTTGATTGGAAAACAAAAATCTAATCTGATCCCATACATTGATCGTGTGCAAAAATAAATGATTAAGAGGATTGAAAGATATCCGGCAAAGATAAGCTTTTATTTATTTTTTTAATTCATTCATTATGTAATGTCGCAAAACAAAGCATTAATTTTCGATCTGATAGATAATATTTGAAATCAATAGTTTAATGGAAAAAATATTTGCTTTTTTTTTTCTTCAAATTATTATTATTATTATTTGAAATTCCTATCTGGATCCCCGTTTATTTACCCGAGGTGCTTTCGTACACGGAGACACACACCTCAAACCCAACCGGCCTCTGGCCGTAGCCATCTACCGGCACCCCGTGAAGTTACATCAATTTCATATCTCTAACTTCTCCTCCTTCGGTCGTTTCTAGCTAGTGAACGAATCCTTATTTCTGGTTCCAACCGGCTCCTTATATCCAAACTCTTCTCTGCTAGGGCGGATGTCCTAGTTGAGGAGGGACTCCCTCAGCACCGGCGTGTAGCCTACTCCTCTTCGGGAATTCATCACTGAGAGGGAACCTTCTTTACGTCCCTTCCACAGGACGGGATGTCACAGCAACTCCCTCTCCTCGTAGAGTTGCTTGGTGAGATCCAATATTCCAATCCAGTGCCTGCTTGAGGATTTGTTTACATTAAATAAATATTTCTTTATTTGATGAAAAATCCCTCACGCCCAGGATTTGAACACGGATTTCCTTTGTAGAATTCGACACCCTAGCTCACTACACCAGCGAGCCCCTAGCTATTTATTTAATGTAAACAAATCCTAAAGCAGGCAGGATTAGAATATTGGATCTCCCCACAATAGCACCTAGGCAATTCTACGAGGAGAGGGTGTAGCTGTGACATCCCGTTTTGTGGAAGGGACGTAAAGAAGGTTCCCTCTCAGTGAGGCATTCTTCGAAAGGAGTCGGTGTTGAGGAAGTCGCTCCTAGGACATCCTCCCCAGCATAGAAGAGGTTGAATAAAAGGAACCGGGTGGAGCCACAAATAAGGATTAGTTCATTAGCTAGAAATGATTGCAGGAAGAAGAGTTAGAGATATGAATGTTTCACATCACGGGGTACCGGTAGATGGCTATGGCCAGAGTCCGGTTGAGTTTGAGGTGTGTGTCTTCGTGTACCTTGGGTAAATAAAAGGGAAAAAAAATAAATAATGTGGACACAAATACTGACTTTTTGTAATCGTAGAAATTGTGTAGGTTGGTTATTTAACAAAGAAAACAAATTAGGTTAAAAAAAAAAAATCACTTTTAGTTTAGCCTCTTTAAGAATGGAAAATTAATAGATATTCCCCAATGTTCTGTGAAATCGGTAAAACCACTAATGAATAAAAGATGTTGCCTTTGTTCAATATTCTAGTGGTACAGGGGTTTCTTCCGAGATTGATTTCAAATTAAAAGGAGAGACAATTGGAGGCGGAATCCTCTTATATTCAACAAACTCTGACGTATAATAACCAAGGACGGATCAAGGGGAGGGGCCACCCCCCCCCCAAGATTTGGGAAAATATTTTTTCTTGGAAATTAAATTGTATTTTTTTAATATAAAATTAATACATGCGACTTTAAATTACCGAAAGCATAGGCGTAGCCAGAAATTTTTGATGGGGGGGGTTTAGGATTGTTTCTCCCCCCCCCCCCCCACCCCGACTAATAGGGCAGTATAGTGCGTCTAATGAAATATATGACTAGCCACTTACCCCACCTTCGCTTCGCCCTCCCCCTGGACCCCCCCTCGAGGTGGCTCGGGCCCGCCCTTTCTTAATTAAGTGCCGCAATTTTTCAATCAACTCGTATCAAGGCAATAAATAATGCAAATCTCTTAATTTTATGTATATGGGCCTAAAATACCGGGGTGTCTGTCTCTCTTGACCAGACTCCTATCTCAGACCTCTTTAAGAAAATAAGGCCGGTATTACACTATCAAAGATCTTTGTCAAAGATATTATTTGTCAAAGATATTTGACAGTGTAATGAGTCAACTTTTATAAAATATTTCTTTTATAAAATTTCTTTTATAAAATTTAATCGATTGCTATTACATTTTATCAAAGATTTAAAAGTAAACAAACAAGATGGCGGAAGGCAAGGAAAGAAAATTTTGTTGGCCGGTGGAATTAACCAAAATGTAACCATTAGACGTTCTTCAACACTTATACAGTTCCTTAAATGTGTATTTTGTTTATCAATGAAAGGTGACACTTTTGAAACTGCATATTTAAAAGTTTCATCATCCATTCTCGAATACCTTTTATAATGTATTAATCTTCAATCTGTAGCTCTTTTAATAAATTTTGGTGAATTCCTTTCATGTTCCGTCTTCAGGGCCGGATCTAGGGGGGGGGGCAGAGGGTGCGTGTGCCCCGGGCGGCAGATATCAGGGGGTGGCAATTAAAGGAAGATTTTCTTAAAAAAAAAGGTAAAATGATATGAATTTTGTATAGAAAATTTTAAGGAGGGGCGGCAAATCAAATTTTGCCCCCCCCTTCCTAAAAAATCTCCTAGTTCCGGCCCTGTCCGTCTTGCATTCCATGGTTTAACCCACACACGTTTATTTTTCTTCTTTTTTTTTGAGTAATAAACTTATTGAGACAGCTGCACTTGTTGCAGCTACAACAGAAGAGAAAAGCTCATCATCCAATTTTAAACAACTTTGATGAAATATTTTACTTGTTAGTGTAATACCTATATAAAATCTTTTATAGAATCTTTTATAAAATAAAATATGATAAAATATTTTATAAAATATCTTTGACAAAGATCTTTTATAGTGTAATACCGGCCTAAATAAAAAATTTATTTATATAATAATTTTGATAATAGAAGTGGCTGTTCAGCAATTAGAATGATTATGGAAGAGGATGTCAGCCAAGGAGCCTCTATCGAATAAAAATCCTCAATCAGAAAATTTCTGATTGGAGATTTTTATTCGATAGAGGCTCCTTTTTGGCTGACATCCTCTCTTCCCATAATCATTCTAATATAATAATTTTTATTATTTTTCATTTGCGAGATTTAATCAATTTTAAGCGGCTTTAATTTTTTATAAAGCATAACAAAAATCAATTCTTTTCAATGGGAAAATTCGGAATTTTCACGAATTTTTTGCGTTTTATTTAATTTTTTTTTTTTTTTTAAGCTAGAGAAAATTATTATATTTTACTTTCTATTACCCTATATATGAAATATATAGAGAGAAAAAAGTATTTTGCATTATAGAGCTTGAATATCTAGTCATGGCTTGGGTCCAATGGGAGGGGTTTGAACCCCCCAAAAACCCCCCCGTGGCTACGCCTATGACCAGAAAGTGAAGAGAAAGTTGTGTGCTGTGCGACCAATCCCACCAGATTACTCCCCCCCTCCCCGAAAAACACCCCTGGTTCCGCCCTTGATAATAACATAAATACATTATAAAAGGACTTTATTAAAATTCCCCCCTTTTGAAGTTTCATCCTAGCCCACGGGGCTTGGAGTAGTTGGTAGCGTGTCTACCTTCTATACCGAACGTCGCGGGTTCGGATCCCAGGCAGTCCGATAATTTTATTTAAGGCATTTGGATACCAAATGACTTAAATAAAAATGCCTGGACCCCCAATATGTATAATAATCATTAACGGATATCGTTTAAAGTCTTAAATGGCCTAAGTTGCCGAAAAAGACTGTGTGAATGGCTGTGTGAATGTGAGCGTGAATGAGAAAAAGTGTGAATGTTTTTTTTAAAAAAAAAAAAAAAAAAAAAGTTTCATCCATTACAAACTTCCTTTACATCCATTTATTTTGTTAATCCTATAATAACAATTCAAGTAAATACAACCAACCAACTTAAAATAAATTAAAATCCGATTAATAAATGTCGTTTACTATGAAAAATCCATTTTATTAGAAAAAATAAAACTTTATTTTAAATTAAATTTTTCAAGATGACATATTATTATTGATATGACGACTATGACGTAACGAGGCTAGAAGGAAGAGGAAATAAATAAAAGAGGATTTTTTCATTTAAAAAAAAAATGCTCAGTCTCCAAATGAGAAAAACTGTAGATTGAATTTCAAGATAGTTCAGGTTGAGTAGTAAATTAAAGAATTGCTAGAAAATGGCCGCCACATGTCCGAATATTTACGAATTACTCCGAAGATAGCCGGACCTTTATTATCCTTCTTTCTAATAGAGTTCCCTAGAGCAGTGGTTCCCAACCTTTTTTAATGTGCGGCCCACTTTTTCAGTAAAAAAAAGAAAAACTGAGGCCCAGTGTATATATAATTTTATATAAATATATATATATATATTTTATCTAATTTTTATCTTTTTATTTTTCCGCGGCCCATGGGTTGGGAACCGCTGCCCTAGAGTATATTTTGCTTATTTTTGCTTATATTATATTATTATATATAAATTTGAACTAGTGATGAGAAGTGGCTGTAGACTTTGAGGTATAGGAGACTTTACAGCCAAGTCTCCTATACCTATATACATTTGGTTTTCCAATATTTTCTTCTCATGGATGGCACTACCTTATATTTCACTCTCTATAAATTTGTTTTACCAATAGATATTACTATATTTTCTGATAATAGATTCCACCAGTGTATATTTTAACAACTATAATTTTGGTTCACGATTAATCCCTCCCCTCATTTTTGAATTTTGAACTTGGACCTTTTAAATCCAAATTTTATGAAATTTGGAATTTAAGATCACATCAGAAAGTTATAATTAACTTTTCAAAAATTAAAATCATAACATGAAATTTATTAACTGAAAGTAAGATAATTAAAATGAAACAATAATTGAGAGTATCGCCGAAGTTAATGAGAGATTGTATGAATTACTTCATAAATGGACCCTGTTATGCAATGGTGTGTCAAAGACCAAAAAATTCAAAATTGAGTTAAGCACGGAATATTGTTTCAAATGCTATAATTAATAGTATTTTTTATGAATTATGTCCTAAAAAAATTTATAATGTTACTTACAAAAATTGACAAAAAAAAATTATATATAATCCAATGAAAACAAAAAACTTTAATGTTAATTTTCTCAAAACTTGATGTTTGGTCTTTGACACACCATTGCATAACAGGGTCCAAATATGATGTTGCAATTACCAAAAACTGGAAATCCAATGCACACTTTTTTTAATTATAATCAATGTTTTAATAGAGAATTTGTTGTACTCTACGTACTTTGTTGTATTTACACATTTATTTCTTTTATTTTTTCCTCAATTATTTCGTTTTCACTGTCGTCTTTTCGGGCCAGCAAATTTGAACGAATTAGCAGGAAATACGAATAATCGAAATTACACTGTATATCATTAAATAAACTTGAAGATGACCCCAAATCAGGATACGAAAAATTCCTCACTTTTGTCTTGAATATCTACCCACAGTTGCATTTTTTCCTCTTTTTTTAGTAAAACTAAAATGAGATTAATTGTGTGTTTAGGATGTTCGACACGTCGAGTGCAGCAGCGGCGGGCGCAGTGGCTGCTGGTGGCGGTGGCAGCCTCGGGGGTGGTATGCTTACTGGAGTGGTAGTTGTAGCAATTGTGGCACTGGCTGTTGCCTGTGCCACCGCCTTGGAATGTGGACAAGAGCATTAGCCTGGGCAACATCCACACGCGAGGAGAAAAGCCTCCCTGACCAGAGCTCGGGGACACTACAATGCCAATGGATATCCCAGTGAGTATTCTAACACTCGCTACTCATTTACGGCACCAAACAAAAATAACATTAAGGTCTTAGCGCATGTGATGATGTGTAGCAAAAATTTCATTTTACAAATTATACCTGCTAGTACTTTACTGATGCATTTTTTTCGATTTTCTCAAAATTCGCTCCAACGATTTTGATTAAAATTCAAAAATCAAATATTTTTTAGATGCTCATTAAAATGTATAGGGTAAAGTCGGGACAGACGCCGCACTTTTTTTGTTAATTTGTCAGTAAATTTTAGAGCCTTCAAAATACTAAACCAACAGTAACAACTTATATTTTGAACCCTTGAGCAACCAAAATTAGTACAAAATAATTTATCTAATTGTTTTTAAAGTGAAATTTGTATGTTTATTTCTAAAACATGTTTTTTTACAAACTATTTTTAGGGGTGGGTCAGATGCCGCAGTGGGGTGGGACAGATGGCTTATGGGAGAATAAGCTAAAACGGGCTAGTGAAATACGGAAACAAAAAATTTATTACATCTTATTCAATAGCCTACATGAAATGGAAAAACCCTTGCTACTGAAAGATTTTCTGCTTTACGAACGCTGAGTGTTGGATTTCTGTCCATAAAGGAACGAAACCAGTCACGACGAGCTTTTCCCTGTTTCATATTGAATTTTTTTCGGTAGTTTCATTTCAGTAGCAATTTTAAACGAAGGTTCTCTAACATGAATTGGCGTAGGTGAGAACCTACATTCTTGAAGTATTTTTATGTGGTCAACAATTTTTTTTCAGTCTCTACTCCTAAGTAGGATTGAGATCCGCAACCGAAATCATTCTTAAAGTTATTGTTTGTCATTCGCCTTCTGATTGTTCGTTCTGGGACTCCTGTTTTCGAGCTGCCTCACGTATAGCATAATTGTCTTCTTTAATGAAGCTTTACAGCTTCTAGAAGATCATTTTCATCCCATTGTCCTCTGTTTGAGATCTAACTCTTGTTCGGGGCATTTCCTGAAATACAACGACTGACTAGAGCATAATCAACCTTGACCTAATAAAATAATAAGTCCCAAACAGAGAATATCCAGCTCAGGTAGTTATTGTTTGTTTGCGGCATCTATCCCACAACCTAAATGCGGCGTCTGTCCCGAGCGCGGGGTAAGATGCCGCAGCGCCATTGTATCAGGCGAACGGCAGAGAACCGGGACGCGTGCATTATCATACTCTACAACTACCTAGCCTACAGTTACAACCTACGTTTGGATGAAATATTCTAATATAAGGCTTAAAATACCACTATGAAAATATGCTGGAACAATTTTTGAGGTTATCTTACAGTTTGCAGTGAAGAAAACTCAAATAACTATGACAAAACTTATAATACAACAACAGAAACACGGTGACACTTCTTAATAGAGGCAAGTTAATGGCCCAACTGATTAGTTTCACTGTCGGAGCCCTAGTGTCGCTGCGGTGACTACTGCGGCATCTGTCCGGCCGCGGCATCTGTCCCGACTTTAACCTATTCTCATTTGCTCTTTAAAATTGTTTGAAGCACTTTACTCTTGTACTTCATAGGAAAGATAGAAAAGAAATGGTTCCCATGGTAACAAAGAAATACAAATATTTTCCCATGTTTATAAATTGTATATCTTGAATTCTAATTCGGTAGCCGGCGGGCCTGACAAGAAGAACAACAGCCACCAAGATCAATGTTGTTAAGCAACGCCAAGTGGTGCTGAAAATCGGGACTGATGGCCCCCGAAAAACAAGACCATTGAGCTCCTGCCGGAAAAGCCAATTATACTGTATAAATATAATAAATAAATAAATTTATAAAAGTCAAATTGCCTCTGCAGCCGAAATGACTTTCTTAAAAAAAAAAATATATATATATATATATATATATTTTTTCTGTGGAAATTGAATATATCTCGACACAAAAAAAATCTGGTGTGACAGCACAGTACACAACTTTCGAAGTTAATAGATAGTTGTGTGCTGTACAAGTAATCACGCCAGATTTTTTCCTGCGAAATACACTAATAAAGTCTGGTTCAAACAAGTTTGGTGTTTAAAGTTTTATTTTGATACTCAACTTTGATATTTTTATTTTAATGTTCGGTGTAGGAACCGAGTCGAATATTCGGTTTCGGTTACGGTTTCGGCCATAAATCCTGGTTCCGACTAAAACTAGCCGAACCTTTCGGCATAAGCCGAAACCTGAGTTTGAAAAAGATAAAGTGAGACTCGCTCACATACGCGATATATATAATATCTTAAATATTATATATAACTTCTTATTTATTAAAAAAAAGGTAAAATGGAATTTTACGCGAGGGGAAAAAAACTTTCCGCAGGACGGAAAAATTTCGTTTTGCTAGGGAAAAGTTTCAAAAAAAAAAAAGGTAAAACGATATGAATTTTGTATAGGAAATACAAGTTTCGGTTACGGTTGAAAATCTTGTTTCGGTCGGACCTAGTTCGGTGCGATATCACATACAATTTCTGGATAGAATATTCTTTTATAAAGATATTGAAAACAATATTTGTGTGTTTTGTATTTAATAAAA
>JAKCPI010027507.1:0-33699 GCA_023213315.1 Euborellia annulipes
GGGAAGAATAAACTATTATTCAAGTGGAAAATATTTTTTGCCGAAAGAGATGTTTTAATGCACAGATGAAATATAAAGCTCTAGTTAATTTAATTAGTTAAGTTAAATTTAGTTTATGGTTAGATTTATTAAAAATTATTTTATAAAAAAAGATGAAAAATATCATAATAAGATAAAACATTTTTTTTTTTTTTGTAAGAAAAACATTCACACTTAAATTAAATTTTTTTCTCATTCACACTCACACTCACACACAAGGGCGTCCGCAGGACTTTTTGCAGGGGGGCAAGGATTTTTTGCAGGGGGGGGGGGGCAAGTCACTTCCAGATAAGTTAAAAAAAACGTATTTTTGATATTAATAATGTTATACATCTCTTAGTATTTAAAGCTTTCTCACCGCGGCAAGGTGGATGTATACTGTGAAAGGTTTTTTTGTATTTTTTTTTTGTTTTATACATTTTTTTGTATCATTTTAATTTTCCAGGGGGGGGGGGGGGGGGGCAAGTGCCTGGTTGCCCCCCCTGCGGACGCCCATGCTCACACACACATTCACACAGTCTTTTGGCAACTCAGGCCATATAAGACTTTTTACGATATCCGTTATTGATAAATATACATATATGGGGTCCAGGCATTCTTATTTAAGCCATTTGGTATCCAATTGACTTAAATAAAATCATCGGATTGCCTGGGGTCCGAACCCGCGACGTTTGGTATATGAAGTTAGCACGCTAACCTCTACGCCATGCCCCGAGGGCAGATAAAACATTTAAACAAATACATTTTATATTTTGCCGCCAGTTTGATTAGAGTTTGCAACGCAAGTTGCTTTCAAGTTCAGTCGCATTGGAGTTGCGTTGCAAACTTTTTTCAATGAGTTGCACCATGTGTAGTGTCCCATTCAAATATTAATACACACAATCAAACTGAAAACAAACTAGCGATATATGTCTGCAACGAGTTTCTTTTCAGTTGCACGGTGTGTATTGGGCCTTGTTCAGGTCGAAAATTCTCAAAAAAATCATAACTTGAAAACCACAAAAAATCGCATAACATACATGGGGGTGATTCGGGTACCCCAAGGGGTGCTCTATCTCTGGACTTCCACTTGCCACTATTTTTTGGGACACCCTGTATATTAACATATAGGTAAGAGAAAGTAAAATCAATATTAAACAATTCAATTAATTCTTCCCCGACTTTCTTTTGTTTCATCACCATATTTATTATAATAATAATTGATAGTTTCTGGAAGTGCTATTATCATTCTTGATCAAATTATATAAAATGAACTCAAGGTCTTTATTAAAAAAACTTGCATGGAATAAATAATTATTTAAAATAAATAATATCGCTGTTCAAACATAAAAAAAAAAACAGTGTGCTGAAAGAAACAATGAAGTGTAGCGTTGTTCTTTTGTCCTGTGCCTCTTTATTTTGTATATCAAATGCAAGATTTATTTTGGAAAATAAAATTCCCTCCATCGAAGTATTATTTAATACTACCAAAGAATTTTTTAAACCATTTGCTCCAACATTTATTATTCCAAATGAAACGACGCAAACATTTCCGTTAGAGATATTAATTGAGAAATTGAATGATGTTATTATCATATCTGAATTTAAAATGCTGAGAAAATTTTTGCACACAATGGGTACACGTTTGTATGGATTTAATGTTATACTCTTTTCAATTGATACAAAATTGGGAAGATATTTCCTAAATATGGATCATATTATTCATTTTATCGATTTCAGGAACATAAATCAAACTTTAAATGAAGTTGAAAAAATAAATTTGATTAAATTATTGAGATATAATGACACTTATATTATTGAAGGATATTATTTTGATCATTTTAGAAAATTGATACTTTTTCAATTTACTGATAATCAATTTGAATTATGGATCGATAATCCATTCGAGCATATTGCAAAGAAAATACCAAATTTAAAAAAAGCTTATTTCAATCACAAGCCAAATGCCCATGGAAAAGATATTTTTAAATTTATAACCAATGAAATTATCGAAATGCCAAATACAACAGGAAAAGCTGATTTTATTTACAAATATTTGAAAAAGATTTGGAATTCTAAAAACGAAACAGCTATAAACTATTTCAATAAATTAGTTGTACATAATTTTCCAAATAATTATTTAGCCTCAGGTTCAGAGATTTTTGAGGTGATGCAAGTCTGCTTTATCGTCCACAAGAGTCCAGAATATCCCCTCTGGCAAATTCTTCACCGAAGTTTCACTTATCCTGTTTGGATCACATGTTTTCTCAGTCTCATCCTTTGCACCTTTGTGTGGCATTTTATTTCTATTTATAGACAACAACGGAGATCTATTTATGATACTTTTGCATGGAATCTAAGTCTTTTAATATCAGAACCTGTGGATTGGTTCTTTAATATCAGAAATGATTCGTTGAGAATTCTCTCAGCAAGTATTTTAATCGCCGCAATTGTTCTCAACTGTGGATTACAATCTGCATTTTTTACACTCATGGGATCACCAGGTCATTATCCAAACATCAATTCCATTGAAGAAATTGGAACTTTGAATCTCACTATCAAGTGTCAATATTGGACTTTTTGTGAAAGTTTGTTCCGAAGTAAAGATGGTCCTTATCATAAATATGCATCTCAACATGAAGTAGGGAATGAGAGAAAGGATTTATCAAATCTTTATAATGACCCAAAGTCAATATTACTCTATTCCTGTGAAATGGCTTCTAAAATGATGAATTCAATACCACTCTACAAAGAAAAATTTTCTATTATGGATCAACAAGCTGGGGTGTTTGGAATAAAATATGGCGAATATGCTTTTCCGTTTCTTGATCAACTTCGACTTTTTCTCATGCATATTTATGAGAATGGCATAGCCCAATGGCTAGACCAAATGATGGTGAATAAAAATATCACTTTGACTTTACTCAAAAATCAAACTTCACAAAATACTGTTAAAGGTTTATCACTAAAAGATGTACAAATTGCTTTTATAATATTATTTATTGGTCTTGGAGTTGCAACATTTGTTTTCCTATTAGAAGTAATGTCACACATTGACTACAATTGTTGTAAGCGAAAACTGCATGCCTAACGCATATTATTCAAATAAATGTAATTTTCACAAGTTTCACTTGCAAACAGGATTTAAGAAATGCACATTTTTTCTTGCTTTTTCACTAAAAAAGCAAACGGCAGAGAATTTGTCAAGAAATTATGTATTAAATCAATATTCTTATATTCTTGGAAAACTCACCAAGAATGTACTGATAATTGGTGAAATTGATACTGTGACCGAACTGTTTGGTGTAAGTTCTAGAATTTAATTTTATAATAAAAAATATATAAAATTATCATTTTAGTCAAGTCGATATAATGAGGTTTTGAGAAAATATTCCGATGTTCTTTGTATTTGTTGACTAAAACGCTGCTGTTACACAGAAGATGGTTCTTATTAAAAATCACAAAGGTTTCACTATTCAGAGTACATTTTTTTAGCTGACCTTGCCAACATCCTCTCCTAAAAATATCCTAAATTTCAACTAAAATTCTTATTATATCAACAATCTTCATTTGTTATAACGTTATATTTAAGTATTTATTCATAGCCTATGAGATCAAATTAAAGCTTCGTTGGATGTTCGGTCAAAAAATTATAAAAACCTTGTTTTTATTTTAAAGTTAGTTAGTATTTGTCGTCTTAGGCGAAGAAACTGCAAAATCAATTTAACTATTTATAATTTATGTCTGTGTTAGGGTTGGTAGAATCGCAGGCTGAATCGATTTTCGATTCGTCGTTTTTAAAATCCAAACCAAATAATCGACTTTGAAAAAAAATCGATTTTTTTAAACATTTTACATTGTGCAAATAAGTTGATTTTAAAGTTCTGCTTACGATTTTCAAGAGATTTGTGGAACAAAAAAAAAATAAAACGCTGCATTACCTACTATAGCATAGGCGTAGCCGAGGGGGGGGGGGGGGGGTTTGGGGGTTCAACCCCCCTCCATGGGACCCAAGCCATGACAAGATATTTAATATAAATTATATTTCACATAGGGTAAGAGAAAGTAAAATATAATAATTTACTCTAGCTAAAAAAACAAACCAAAATGATTTATAAATACCCTAAAATAATCTTAAATTTTTGAAAAAATTTCTTGATCCTCCCCCCATCAAAAATTTCTAGCTACGCCAATATACTATAGTCCTATGCAAATTTTTTTGTGAGTGTTTTTTAAAATAAAAAAAAGTTTTAACAAACCCAGAGGACCAAACATTATAAGTAAAATCGAAAATCGACCGTCAAATATCGATTTTTTCAAAACCCTGAATCGAATCGAGTTTTAATCGAAAATTGACGCTTAAAATCGATTTTCGATTAAAATCGAAATCGATTCTACCAACCTTATCCCAAAGAATCTGTGTGTCTGTGAACAAAATATCTCAAGAACGAAAAGAGCTAGGAGGTTAAAATTTTGAGACATATCACGAAGCTTTTGAAATATTAATAAATAAATAAAAAGTTTTTTTTTTTTTTTTTTTTTAATTATTGGCTTTTAATTTTTAACATTTTTTTAGAAATGTAATAGCAGGTAGGCCTACCCGTAGATTAAAGCATTAAAACAAAATAATCCCTACAAAATTTGAACTCATTTGTAACACAGGAACACGTGGCCTTTGAACTTTGAGAATTTTCTTAAATTTTTTTCCTCAAGGGACTAAATAAATTTCACATTCCAAAAAAAACTAGAAATTTATTATTTAGAATCTTTTATTGCTTAAAATTACCTTAAAGAATACAAATTAATAGAATAGAACTAATAAGAAAGGATAGAAATTTTAATAACTCTATCAATCCTCAATTTTAATTATGCTTAAAGCATTTGAATGAAACATGTCAAAAAGTCATTCAAACTATCTCTAAATTCTTGCTCGTTCTTGGCCATAGCACAGTGGTAGAGTATCCTCTTCTGCTAAGGGTTTAAATAATATCCCATGGGCTAATTAGGATATAATAAAGACATGCGCCTTGAATTTTGATTCTAAAGAGACGATAGATTAAATTGTTTCATCTATCAAAGTTCCTCAGCATAAATCTCTTCATAATTCTTTTTCTTTTCATAATGGGTCATTCCAACCAATTGTCACTTTGCGATTCAATATGGCTGCTGAGTGACACATATCAATTGCAGGGCCGGAACTACGAGATTTTTTAGGAGGGGCAAAATTTAATTTGCCGCCCCTCCTTAAAATTTTCTATACAAAATTCATATCATTTTACCTTTTTTTAAGTAAATCTTTCTTTAATTGCCGCCCCCCTGATATCTGCTGCCCGGGGCACACGCACCCACTGCCCCCCCCCCCCCCTGGACCCTGATCAATTGTTATATATATGATAATGTTTGTTTTTGAGTTATTTAGGCTCTCCAAATACTCAAAGATCCCAAATTTTGTGATATTATCAATTGTGCTCGTAAAGGATATCAAGAGAAGATACAGAATTAAATTTTAAACATAAAATAAGTTGAGTGAACTGTCAGTGTCAGAGATTAAGCTCAATAAACAACAAGATTTGACTCAAACGAAACTCAAATACACTTTAAATCTTTATCTCAGGTAAATAACAAATAAAAATATCTATTTTGTTTCATATAATGATTCAAAACATTATTTAGGATAATCAACAAAGGTGAAACATCTCACAAGTGACAAGTGAGTCTCTCCTAGCTTGAATATGTGTTATAATTAAAATAACCGGATATAATCTAAGTAATAAAACATATTTAAATAAAAAACAGTGATATAAACAACAAAGGAAGGGTTTAAAGTTGTGTTTACTTTTCTCATTCCAAATATGATTCAAACACCCATTCTACATTTACCTATATTTATTTCCATTCATTAATTCCAATTAGGATAGAATAAAGAATATTGATTCTAAATAGATTAAATTGTTTCATCTGTGAAAGTTCCTCAGCTGTTAATATTTCTTTTTATCCTCAAAATAATTTATATTTCTACTTTAAAATTTTAATTACTTAATTACTTGTTTTTTTTTCAAGTTACTCTTATAGATTCTCATATATACCTGAAGGAATGCTAAATTAAAAAAAAAAAAAAAATTTATATTAATCTCTCTATATTAAATTAATATAGGCCTATAAAAATAATAATTATGTTTTAACACATTATTCCATATATTCAGAAACTAGACTTCCTCCCGAGTAAAATGATATATAATATGGATAACATCGGACACTAGCGGTCCCAGGGGGGCCCAGAGGGGCCCGCCCCCCCCCCCCCATTGGACAACAAAAATTCAAAAGTTTTATTTAATATTTTAAAACTAAACAAAAAAATTATAAATTTTCACGTCTCAGGATAGCTAAAAAAGCAAATTTCAATGCCTAATTTTCAAACATTTTTCCATACCCCCTAGGGTGTTAGCCTCAAAATAACCCCTAGGGTCGCGGGTTCGTTTCCCAGACAGTTTTTAATGAATATTATGATATTATTTGGCTTTAATTTGACTACAAAAAAATTAGGATGTTGCCTAAATGGCGACATACGACTGCATAGGTAAAATATATAATGTCGCCTTTATGACGAGCTAAAAAAAAAATTTGAGGAACCTTTAAAAATTAATATTTTAAGTTGAAAATTTGAGAAACTTATTTTTTTTTTCGACTATAAAATTCGACCATAACGACCAATAACGAGAAAAAAATTAAAAAAAGAAAAAAATCGATTTTTGACGAATTTGGAAATTTTTTAAAATTTTGATCGACTCTTAAAAAAATTTTTTGAGCTCATCTTTGGAGAGGTCTCTTAAAATCATCGGACCATCAGGGGGGGGCTCTAGGGGGGGGGGGACAAATATTTTTTTCTTGAATAGTGGGTGGGCAAAGTTGTGCGCTCGGCTTAGTCCGACCCTTTATTTTTTATAACAACCAATTTCTCTAAATTTTCATCTTTTAAGCACTTTGAGCATAACTTTCTGCCTCTCGCGATAGAGGTCAAGGGTTTGCATTCCGTCTCATGCGACAAAAATTTATTTCAATTTAATTTGGCTACCAATTGAAATAATTAGAAACGGAGTCTAAATGATCTTCGATGCCGAAAAGACCTTGAATAAATTTAAAAAAAATTTGGTGTTGGCTGTGTCTTTATAACAACCAATTTCTCTAAATTGACATAAGCAGGGCCGCAGACAGACTTGACGGGCCCAGGGGCTACTTAAGGGAGTTCAGGAGCGACGTCTAAACGTACTTTTAAAAAATCTAGACTATTTTAAGGAATTTTTCAATGCAGTTTTTTTTTAAATGAATTAAATTCATAAGAGATTATTGGGACATCGAGCTATAATTTTTTTAATGACTTATTAAAAAATTATCGTAATTAATTTTTTTGTTATCAAGCAAATACAAAAAAACAATCTGTCCCAATAATCTTTAATTTTTTTTTAATTTAAAATGAATTTATTGTTATTATTAATCACATATTAATTAAGAAAATTTTAAAATAAGCTTAGATGATTTATTTAAGAATCATCTGTCAAATTAGTTCAGCATTCTTGCAATAGATGGCGGGCTAGTCTAACAGACGATATAGTATTAGCCTATATCTGGCCTATATTTATATATTTTTATGCTTTTATAAAATATACATAATATATAATAACATTTACAAAGTATTTATTGTCAAAAGATCAATGAAAATCAACCAAATGCATTAAATATTATTAGCTACCATTCTGACATCTCTTGGCAAATTTTTGAATTACTTGAGATTTTGGGCATATTTTTTATGACACACAACGCCATCTTAGCGGGAAAAACATGCGAACACCTTCGCTCCTGCCCCGCCTTAATAATACGGCTCCCCCCCCCCCCACCCTAAAAGTTTTTTTCTAGTTTGTAAAAGGCTATTGTGACCTTCATGCCAACAATTTTTTACACAGTTTTTGACACATTTTTTGAAACAGTTATAAATAGCTTATAATGTTTTTTTAAATAAAAAAAGTTATTTAAAACTTTGTCAAAATCCCCTAAACAGAATTGTTACCATAATTTATTGAGGCTAGACGGACAGACGACTTCCGGGTGGTCAGGGAGGTAAGAAAATTTTTTTTGAAAATTAGGCACTGCGTTTTTAGCTATCCTGAGACGTGAAATATATTATCAAACTGAGCTTGATTTATAAGCACCTAAGGTGCTAGTTTTTATAAAATTACTCTCCTCGCCTCGAGGAATGCAAAATTGTCAATTAAAGATACCAAGTCAGCTTTCCTCGTTAATTCTATTTCCACAGCTAGAACACCAAAGCTTGATAATTTGTTCGGACACATAGTAGATTAAGAAAATGATTTTTTTTTTTTTTTTTTTTTTATTATATTTATTATTTTTAGATTTTGATCTTAAAGAGCACGGGTCTCTCAGGAAAAAAATTTCAAGAAAATTATTTTAATAAAGGATTGAATAGGAAAGCAGCCAGGCAGGAAGCCTCTATGAAATTAAACTCCTTTTACGCAAAACGTTTCGGCCAATTTAATCATGCCATCTTCAGTTGCATTGGAGTTTTTTAGTAAATAGAGTTGTCAACAATCTGTTCAAAGAATTTCGAAATTCTCTTCTTAAAGACTCTCATCATATGCAATTATTTACATTGTAATTTATACACATAGGCTATGGTAAAATTAATAAGCTTATGAACAGACTGTTGACAACTCTATTTATTAAAATATGGGGATTGACTTCCCCGAGACTTTCTCGTATATTCTTTTGGAATTACGTCTGGGTGTGTGTGTGAACACGATTGCTTAAAAACCAAAGCAGCTAGATCGATGAAATTTGGTATATGCTCCTTACACTAAAATTGTAGATTTCTATCAACTTTTGGAGTAAATAAGTCACTTGGAAGTAGTATTTTACTTAAAAAGTTTTTTCAAAAATTTTGAAATTTTCAATTTTTTTGTTATATTATAATAAAATACTCTATTTTAAAAAGTTTTTATTCTTTGACATTTTTTCGAAAACTAAATAGTTTTTGAAATAATCAAAGAAGAAATAGAAAATTTGTTTATATTTACCCTTTTTTTAATGACACCTGTATGATTTTGTTTTGATTTTTTATCAAAATTAACGAAAATTTTCTATTTCTTCTTTGATTATTTCAAAAACTATTTAGTTTTCGAAAAAATGTCAAAGAATAAAAACTTTTTAAAATAGAGTATTTTATTATAATATAACAAAAAAATTGAAAATTTCAAAATTTTTGAAAAAACTTTTTAAGTAAAGTACTACTTCCAAGTGACTTATTTACTCCAAAAGTTGATAGAAATCTACAATTTTAGTGTAAGGAGCATATACCAAATTTCATCGATCTAGCTGCTTTGGTTTTTTAGCAATCGTGTTTACACACACACACACACACACACACACACAGACATAATGCCAAAAATGGTTTTTTTGGACTCAGGGAGGTCTAAAACGTGGAGAAACATCAAAATCTCGAAGTCGAATTTTTTTACGATTACATAACTTTCTCTATACGAGAAAGTAAAAATTCCAATGCAACTGAAGATAGCATGATTAAATCGGCCGAAACGTTTTGCGTAAAAGGAGTTTAATTTAATAGAGGCTCCTGGCCTGGCTGCTTTCCTCTTCAATCCTTTATTCCAGTGGTTCCCAACCTTTTTTTGATGTGCGGCCCACTTTTTCCGTAAAAAAATCTCTGAGGCCCAGTGTATATATATAATTTTATATAAACATATATAATTTTTATCTTTTCTTAGAAGTTCGCGGCCCAGTTCCAATCAGCTCTCGGCCCACAACTGGGCCGCGGCCCACGTATTCTATTTGTGAAAATATTCTTATTTTAATTAAACATAGTCCTATAATACATTTATTATGAAAGATTCAAGTCCATTAAGTATTCTTTTGTGTAAACTTTAATAGATTCTTAATTATTTACGTTCTGAGAACTCTAAAGGGGCCCTTACACGATCAATCATACTGTCAATCTGACTGAATCAGTCCAACCGTCAGTATTTTCTTCATTCAAGTATAATTTTACACGTAGCATTCAGACTACCAGTCAGAATAAAGTTCTTTTTAGCTCATTCGACTGTGGGAAGCCTCTAATTTTTCTTCTTAACTAAACTAACTTTGTTCCCTGCCACTAAGTAACAATAAAAAAACAAAAAGAAAACGGCCATCAGTCTTCAGTCTTGCCCATACACGTTCAGTCAAAACGCCAATCAGCTCAAATACTGTCAGTATGATTGATCGTGTAAGGGCCCCTTAAAACGCACAAGAGTCCATGTAGCAAAAGCAGAGTTGGGTTTTATACACGATTTTGCAGTTTTATACAAAAATCGCGGATAAAACTTGTATAAAACGTATAAAATGTATAAAACTTGGATGCGCATGCGCAAACCCCACGAGGCCCTCGGGGCGTGGTGTAGAGGTTAGCGTGCTAACCTCGTAAACCAAACGTCGCACATAGGAGTATTTGTGTATTTGTTCAATAAACCCGGACAAAAGTCGAAATCACTAAGTTACTCAAAAGTCTCAATAATCTCATTGTTTCTCAAGCTAGATAACCGGTGCGTCCTAAGGTAGGCTTAAAAATTCCATGGCTCTACACTTGTTTACATACGAGCAGTCGGAACTCAGTCAATATCTAGATCGCATCTCTTTTGTTCTAGGCTGCTTCGATTGTGCTAATAGTTTGTATTGCTCTAGTATTTCCCTGTGAATGTTTTACAAGAAAAAGCTTATGAATATTGCAGAAGGAGGTACGTACTATATTTTAAAACATAAATTGATTCATTTGCAGTCAGAATTTTACATTTACAAACTATTTTACGAAGCCATAATTTTGCCATACATTTTTAGTTCAATTTTCAGACAAAAGCATTTTTGTTTATGTGTCTGATCTTGTCGGGCTATCATTTATATACTGCCTTAAAATATAGTTATTTGACTATTATATACCACTCTTACATCTTCCCCCTAAATCCCCCATTTTGTTTTACAGTTACTTCAAATTAATGAGTAAAAAAATGAATTATTTCAAGAAAAACAAAATGGCCGACTTAAGGGATGATGTAAGTGTGGTATATAATAGTCAAATAACCATATTTTATGCCTATATATAAATAATAGCCAGAAAAGATCAAACACATAAACAAAAATTCTTTTGTCTGATAATTAAACTAAAAATGTATGCCAAAAATTTTGGCTTCGTAATATAGTTTGTAAACGTAAAATTCTGACTGAAAATGAATCAATTTATGTTTTGAAATACAGTATCTAAGTAGTAAGCTCAGAATTTACTATTTCCTTCCAAAAACTTGGGGGGGGGGGGCGGTCGCCCCCCTATTGTCACCCCCCCCTTAAAATAGCTTCCCTGTTTATGGCTACCTTAGGAGGGACCGGTTATCTGTTGAATAGCTTGAGGAACAATAATTTTATTACGACTTTTGAGTAACTTAGTGATTTCGACTTTTGTCCGGGTTTATTGAACAAATACTCCTATGTGCGTCGCGACGTTTGGTATACGAGGTTTCGAGCAATCCAGACCACTGTGCACGCGTCGTGGGTTCGGACCCCAGGCAGTCCGATGATTTTATTTAAGTCAATTGGATACCAGATGGCTTAAATAAGAATGCCTGGACCCCATATATGTATATTTATTCAATAACGGTTATCGTAAATGTCTTATATGGCCTGAGTTGCCGAAAAGACAGTGTGAATGTGTGTGTGAGTGTGAGAATGAATGAGAAAAAATCTGGTGTGACTGGCGCACAGCACACAACTTTCTCTTACCTTCGGTAATCGAAAGTTGTGTTCTGTGCTTGTCACACCAGATTTTTTGTGTCGACATATATTTAGTTCCCGACAGTAGGGAACATTTGAATTCAGATGTAAAATTTATAAGTATGGGAAAATATTTATATTTTGTTACCATGGCAACCATTTCTACTATCTTTCCTATGAAATACAAGAGTAAAGTGGCCTTCAGAAGATTTCAATCGCAAAATGAGGATATACATTTGAAAGAGCATCTAAAAAATAATTGATTTTTGAATTTTAAAAAAAATCGTTGGAGCAAATTTTGAGAAAATCGAAAAAAACTGAAAAAGTACATCAGTAAAGTACTAGTACTCTTTGGCCGATTTTGATCAAAAGCTTATTTTTCCGGTCCCGGGGGGTGTTTAACTAAAATATAAAATTTCAACCTCTTAGCTCAATTCCTTCATGCTTAAAATTGAACACAGACACACACACCCACCCACCCACCCACCCACCCACCCCCCACAGACAGACCATGTCGCGAAAACCACTTTTTTGGATTCAGGGGACCTCAAAACGTGAAGATCCATCAAAATCTCGACATCGAATTTTTGACATGAATCCAATACTTTCTCTCTCTATATATATTACATATATACATAGGTAAGAGAAAGTAAAAAGTGTGAATGTTTTTATAAAAAAAAAAAAAAAAACCCCACGAGAAAGGAAATTCAAATAAAATTTCATTTTTCAATTATTAACATTTTGATTATATTATTCATTAGATCTACATAAAAAGCAAACAACATCGTCAATTCTTTAAAACATTATAAAATATGAAAAGCTTTTAAGCTGTTTTTTTCAGGGGAGGATTGGTTTTTTACAGTTTTATACCTTTTATACATCAGCCTAGTTTTATCCGCAATAGTTTTATACGTGTATAAAACCGTGTATTATACTCGGCGAGATTAAACTTGCCAACTCTGAGCAAAAGTCAATAACCAACCGTACGGTGGCGCCATCCTGGTGTTGATTCGGATGAACTATTTAATTCTATGATTAACTGTTAATTCTATTTATATCATTGTATGGTTGCCATGGTAACAAAATATAAATATTTTTCTGTTTATAAATTTGACATCTCGAATTCAAATGTACTGTTCGGAGATTTTACTAATTAATTATTTTAATTTAATGTCAATGATTACTCCGAGCAAAAAATTGACTAAAGGAATTCATTCCTATTAATAATGTAATAATTAATCAATTAATTTTTTTTTCTCATTGTTAATAATTTTTTGACACGTTTGTTAAAATAATTAGATGGTCCAAATAAAAAAATAATATTAATTTTACTTACTTTTAAATAATTAGTGATGAAATGAAGAGATGATTTCTAGATACACACAAACACTATACGATGTTAACACTACACTATCTCAAGAATAACTAATAAACGACATGTGAACATGAGATCAAATGCCGCTTGTTGAGTGACGTAACAATTTTCTCGGCTTCTGATTGGTCAAAGCCTTCCTTGTTGTTAGCTTAAACCGCAAGGGATCGCGCCAATATTATTCGTTAATCATTATTTTTTATTCTAATTCAAAGATATAAGCAGTGGCGTATTCAGGGGGGGGGGCCCAGGGGGGCCGGGCCCCCCCCCAAAGCCTTCTCCAAAACAAAAAAATACCTATTGTTTTCCCTAATGATATTTTTTTTTTTTTAAATAAATATTTTATTAACTCTCATAAATTCTAAAATCTAACAAAAAAACTTATAAATAATTGAAAAAATCTCTAATATTTACGAATTTTGTATTAAAATTATTTTTTATTTCAAGAAAAAAAAATTTTTTTTTATTTGTTTTTTATCTATAATTATTATATTATCTAAAAAAAATTTCTCCACTTTAAGTTTCTTGGTGAAGGGGGGGGGGGGGGGGTTCATAAAACTTTTGGGCCCCCCCCCCAAGCAGAAATCCTGGCTACGCTACTGGATATAAGTATGTGTGTATTAAAAGAAAAAAAAAAAAAAAATAATAAAATTAAATAAAGTTTCAAATCCAAAAATATATAATCCATAATTTGAAAGGATATAAAAAAAAAACTATTTAATATGGCAATTTGAATATCTATGATTATCTTGACTACTGAGATGAGCTCTCTTTAAGGAGAATGACGTCATCCATAGTTTCTTAGAAACTATTAAAGAAAATATATTTTTATATTCCACAAAATAATAAAATATTAAAATAATTATTTGTAGAATATAAATTAAAAAATAAAATATGAGATCTTTGCATAGTGGATTTATTAAAAATATGTACAGGCCGTATTTCTTAAGAAAAAAAATCGGCTAAAATTTACTAGGACTTTACTGATGTACTTTTTCAGTTTTCTTTCGATTTTAAATTTATTATAAAAAAACTAAACTTTTTCATGATCTCTGATATCGGAAAAAGAAATATTTTAAATTTTTCTGATACACTTGACCGAGCCCCACGCATCGGGGGTTTGCGGGGAAGTACGTTACGCCACTGCATAAAATCATAGAATTGAAAATAGGTGGTATATTATAGGTGGTGGATATTTAATTTTGACTATATAATTAATGACTTTGCTCAAATTTTTGTGTACAATCATGGGCGTACCCAGGATCAAATCTAGGGGGGGGGGGGGGCATGATCAGATCATGGTCGTCCAGGGGGGAGGCAGATCATGGTCGTACAGATTGTGACATAGCAATTTTTTATATAGAGGGGAAAAGCCTTCGAATTAAAGGCCTAAAAACCCTCGAGTCCTAACAAAAAAAATCATTCCCCGTCGCCATCCACCAATTTTGTTTCGCTTTATCACTTTACAAACATTTAATTTTTTTTTTTGCTTCTAGGGGGGGGGGGAGCAGCTGCCCTGTCCCCCGCTGGGTACGCCCATGTGTACAATAAATATTTTATATGATATCTATTTGAACTATTGAAAGCAAAATGAGAACAGCATCAAAAAAATGATTGATTTTTGAATTTTAATAGAAAGTAAAAATTAATATGTCAAAATAAATTTGGAAAATATATTTTTAATCATTTTCAGAACTTTTTGAGACTAAAATTTCTTTGTTTTTGCTTGAATATTTTATATACTAAGTTATTCAATCAATATCAAGGCCTAAATGTGTTTATTTAATTAAAAAACAATAAATTAGGATAATTAGAAAATGAAAGAGGCAGTTAAAATTTGACGATGTAAAAGGCAATAAATAAACCCCCATTTTATGTGGTCGTAGTTAAATAAAAAAATGTCTATAGCTTTATAATTGATTGAAAAGACCAGTTTTGCATTTTTCCACAAATCCAACGAAAAATAAGAGAGATATAGCGAGTTTTTGAAAAGCGAATGTGCGCGTGAAGAAAAGCCTAGACGAGAGTGAAGCGAGGCTCCCTGGCTGCACTCTGGGCGCAGATCGAATTTGAAAAAACAAATTGATGATCTCCCATCATTTGAAATTATTGCCAAATTGATTGATTTCTTCTTTTTATGCTTTTATAAAATTTTATTAGAAACTTTTTTTAACAATAAGAATAAAAGACTGCAAATTTAATCTATAAAAAATTCAATCCTTTGAGAAAAAAATAAAATTTCAAAATATTTTGTCTTCAATCAAAGAGATTTCTCATAAATATATTTAATAATAAAATCCATCCCTTTAGACCTTTAGTTTAGTGCTTGTTAAACTTTCTGAGTCGCGGCCCCGTTGGGAACCAAATAAATATCTCACGGACCCCCTATTTTTTTTTTTTTTTTTTTACATTCTCTTGCCTATGTGTGTTCAATTTTAAACATGAAGGAATTGAGCTAGGAGGGTGAAATTTTATATTTAAGTTAGACACCCCCCCTGAGGCGTGGAAATAAGCTTTTAATCAAAACCAGCCAAAAAGTACTAGTACTTTACTGATGTAGTTTTTCAGTTTTTTTCTATTTTCTCAAAATTCGCTCAAACGATTTTTTTTTAATTAATAAAAATCAATTTTTTTTTAGATGCTCTTTAAAATAACAAGCATGTGATGATGAAGAATTGAAAGATTTTACATCTAACTAAATATATAACTATCATTTATTTGGCAATATTCTCTGACTGCTTAATTAATTTTTTTTTTCTCGTTCAATTTTTATAATTCTTCAAAATGTCAAAAAAAAAAAAAAAAATTAACTTAAAAGCTATTAAATTATTATTTTTAAAAAGAGAAATAATATTTCTTAGAAACGAGGGGAGGGCGCCTGGCGACAATCAGAGCGGAGTGGTGGGGGAACCTGCAACTCGCCGCCCTCCCCTCCTTTGGTCAATTTAAGAGCCCGGAAATAAATAACATTGGAAATGAATAAAATCTCTGATAAATCAAATGTCTATAACTCGGAAACGGCGCATCCGATTCGCATCGGATTTTTTGTAATGAGTTTAGAATTTCCTAGAGAATATTCACATGGAACTAAAATTGAATAATTAAGAATATATTTTTTCTTTTATCTAACCATCCGTTCAACCAATCAAATGATAGTAAAAATGATCATCGTTCTATATTCTCTGAAATTTTCCCTTTTATCTGTATATAAAATTTTCAAACAATTTTTTTTTTATTTCTCTTTATTAGCAATCTCCGCATTCCCATAACAGTTTATCGTCCTGAAGATGGGATCGACGTGATCCCGAAACGTCAACGATAATCAAATAGTTTCTTTATCACTTGCTGGCTGCCATACATCTTCCCAAT
Organism: Euborellia annulipes; assembly: GCA_023213315.1. Lineage (NCBI taxonomy): Eukaryota > Metazoa > Arthropoda > Insecta > Dermaptera > Anisolabididae > Euborellia > Euborellia annulipes. The sequence continues at coordinate 16,580 of JAKCPI010027507.1, forward strand.
CCTAATAAAATTAAATTAATAAAAATTTTTTTTTATAATTTTGAAAAGAAAAAATTCATCTGTCAAAATAAATTTAGAAATACGATTTTTTATTATTTTTAGGGCATTCCTTGGCCAAAAATGGATTGTTTTAGTTAGAATATTTTATATTTTAATTTATTCAATCGATATCAAGCTCTAAATGTGTTTATTTAATTAAAAAACATTAAATTAGAAAATAAAGGCGCGAGTTGACATTAGATGTCGTGAGTGTCAAATTCTAAAAATATTTAATTTAACCACTTCTTGAACATATGATACGCGAAAAATATGCGGGATTTGATGAGGATTAAGAATCTACTTTTGTTATTTTTGTATCTCAATTATTTTTCGAGTTATTCTCAAAAAACGATACAAAATTTGAGGAGGCTTAATATCATTAAATATAAAGGCTAGAAAACATTTAAGATATCGAATAAATTCTGTATTTAATGCAGATAACGAATCAATAAACACAAATTTTATATCTTTTTTAGTTTTTAGCAAATTTACCAAAATTCAAGCAAGCATAGATGTGACTGCATCTTATTAAATAGAGCAAACTAGTAATTGACATAAATGTGTAAGATTCAGTATTTAGTGCTGATTCTAATGCACTATTCACTATTTCTCTAACTAGAATAGTTTTTTTATTATTTTGAAAAGAAAAAAATCATCTGTCAAAATAAATTTGGAAAATCGATTTTTTATTATTTTTAGGACATTCCTTCACCAAAAATGGATTGTTTTAGTTAGAATATATTATATTTTAATTTATTCAATCGATATCAAGCCCTAAAAGTGTTTATTTAATTAAAAAACATTAAATTAGAAAATAAAGGCGGGAGTTGACGTTAGAAGTCATGAGTGTCATCAATAAACCCCCATTTTATGTGGGCGTAGCTAATTAAAAAAATTCCTATGGCTTTATAATTGATTCAAGAGACCAGTTTTGCATTTTGCCTCAAATCCGTGAATAAATGAGAGAGATATAGCGAGTTTTTGAAAAGCGATTTTGAGCGAGAAAGAATGACTAGACACGAGTTACGCGAGTCCCCCTGGCTGATCTCTGGGCGCCGGTCGAATTAGAAAAAAAATTTGAGCTTCTTCCATTAGATGAAAGAATCGCCAAATTGATTGATTTTATCTGTTTATGCTCAAATTTTATAATATTATTTATTAAAAGTTATAAAAATAGTATATTACATGATAAAACCCTTTCTTTTTAAGAAGAAATTTGTTCATTTTTTCTTTCTCTTGCCCTTTATATGAAATATATATAGAGAGAAAGTATTGCGATCATGTCAAAAATTAGGTGCCGAGATTTTGACGGATATATACGTTTTGAGGTTCCGTGAGGCCAACAAATTGGTCTTTGTGTGTGTGTAGCGATTTTAAGCATGAAGGATTTGTGCTACCGGTTTGAAATTTTATATTTAAGTTAGGTACCCTCCTGGCCCCTGATAATAAGCTTTTAATCAAAATCGGCCAAAAAGTACTAGTACTTTACTAATGTACTATTTTGATTTTTTCAAAATTGGCTCCAACGATTTTGATTAAAATTAAAAAATAAACTATTTTTTCGTTCTTTAAAAGTATATCAGTAAAATTACGAGAAAATTGTTTTTAGGTAAGAGAAAGTTGTGTGCTGTTCGCCAGTCACACCAGATTTTTGTTTTTCTAATTTTGCGCTCACTGCTCTATATAGTGGCCAAATTTAGAACTAAGAATCAAAAATTATCAACCTTTATTTAATGAATATATCTCAAATTAAATAATTTTTTTTTCATTATATTTCATTTACAAGTTCATTTTACGTTTTGTTTTTTAATTTTTTTAGTTAAAAAGCTGTTGGCACTCGTGGGTGTTGTCTCGCCGCCGGCAGTCGGCCTCAAGATGGCCGCCGAGCCTTTTCATATGTTCCTTTATTATGCTGTCGTTATGACAAGTTATTTGACCCCATCGCAAGCTGTTAGATAATAAAAAACTTCGGACAATGTGTCAAAATATCCAAGACGGAATTGTTTATTTCTATTTTGGCCTAATTTATTCATCTAGATAAAGGTAAACTTTTTTTTCTATTCTCTCTCTCTCTATATCTATATACATACTAACATAATAGAGAAACAAATTTTTATTCTTTGGAAAATTTCTATTTTCATATTTCAATACTTTAATTTATTGATTATTAGAAGAATGTAATTCATTGTAGTTTAAAAAGATGAAACATTTATTTATTTCCATCAATAGTTTATTGATTTGTCTTTTTTTAATAAAATTTCGTGCATTGCTTTGAATTAAATCCAAATTAAAATTGGAAAATTAGCGTTTTTCTCTCTTTTTTTTATTATTATTAAAAGCTGCTTTCTATATTCTTTGGTATTCAAATTTTTTTTTATTGAATTAAGAAAATTTTATAAAAAAATTTGTTTTTTTTTCATCTTATAAAAATATCTTAAAAATTTGGAAATTTTTTGTCCATCTTCCATTTATCAATTCATTTTAATATTTTTCTCTTCGTTTTTTTATTTTGATAGAATTTTTTACTCATTGTTGGCTAATTATCAATAATAAAGTCCATTGTTAACTTTTTTCTATTTATAGCAATTGTAGCCAATTAATCCGAATTTCGTTTTTTTTTTTTCAATTATTTTACGATCTCTTCTTCGAAAATGGATGTTTATTTTTATTTTGACACATCAAAATGATTTAAAATGAAATCTTCACCTGATAATTTTATTTTTCAAGAGAAAAAATGAAAATCTAGGAAAATAAGAGCTTCTAGTAAGTAATGTTTTTTTTTTTTTTTTTTTTTTTTTTTAATTTACAATTCAATTGTAAATTCTAAAATTTACAAACTATTATTAATGAAGATATTTTAAATTATTAATATAATCTTTTTAATCTTAAAATTTCTTATATATTCTATATGACTTCAGATATCAAAAAAAAACTTAAAAAAAATTCTTTCTTGCTTATTATTTTTGTGAGTTGGTTGTCAAAACAAAATTTTTTTAAATACAACTCGCCTAGTAAATGGTTTTTGAATTGAAACTCACAAAAACGATAATTAAAATTAATAGTGAAGAAATTTGTTTACACCTTGATTATTTAAAAAGACACACGTCATAATATTATTTCAAACCAGATCGAATTAAAAGAAAAATTCTCGGCTAAGATAATAAAATTGATTCTGATTAAATTCTCTTTCTCCAACTTCTGTTCTTTTTTTCTTCCTTTTACAAGAAAAGTGTCATTTTTCGTCTCCCTTGTGTTAAAAAAGGTATCATGAAACGATATTCAAATTTTGTTGTTTGTGTAATAAAAGATTTAGGAAATTTGATAAAGGATTTCAAGTTTAAAGCAAAAATATACTTTTGGATGTGGGAGCTATATATCAATATGTTCATTAAATATTGCTCTATTAATTTTGAATAAGCCTTATTTGATGACTAAGTACATAATTCATAGAAATCTATATAATCAACCCTTCTCCGAGGGACTCACCTTGTGGGTGGTGGGGTGACCTAGGAGGGGAAACGAGGGGATATAATATAAACTTTAGGCCGTCTGCACATGGGCCAGACAACATGAAAACAGCGTAATAGCGATACGATATTGCTCTGATATCGTATTGCTCTTGAGTGCATTTCATGTAGCCTCGTTAGCGAATTGGGATAAATAGAGAAGAGTTAGTTGATTTAGGATGCAGGTATTACGCCTCTAAAGAAAAAATTAATTTTCGACATGCTTTCTTCGTCGTTAAGAAATATATGTAATAAGATTTGTAAAAGCTCGACTCCGATTGTGTTAACTTGCTGAGTAAATAAAAATATGCCCTCGGGCTTGGTGTAGGGGTTAGCATGCTAACTATAGGAAATACAAGTTTCGGTTTCGGTTTCGACTGAAAATCTTGTTTCGGTCGGACCCTAATAAATATATTAATATACATTTTCATATGACAACTCCTGATTGCCTGATGATGGACGAAACGTCGCGAATTTTTAGGAATTTCATTGATTTAGAGGTGCCATCTTCTGACATTGTTAAAAAAATAAAGAAACAAGTCTTTTTTTCTTTGTTGATAATTTCTAACATTTTATTTAATGGTGGTCCATGTACTAATTTCTAAGCAAACAAACTTTTTTAGGCATGAATATCGTTCAAGAGAACCTTATAAAACAAAAGCCAGATGAAAGGAAGAATTTGTTCAATCTAAATTTACCTGGTATGGGATTTCCTCCCTTAGCTCAAGGGCACTCGATTATAATGCTGGTCGTCTTATAGATAATAAAACCGAAAGGTTAAATTTCATAATAGAGAAAGAAAGGTTACGTTTATGGCTCCACCTAATTTATTGATTTATTATCATTATTCTTTTTTTTTTTTTAATCATATGATTATTTTTAACCCGTAAACTTTCATATTTATAGATTTTAAATTAATTTTCTCAGCAAGCCTTCCTTCTCTCTTCATTTCAATTAATTATTCACTTAATGATGTTTATTAGATTGATTTGTTTATACTTGTGAATATTTGAATATTTATATTTTTATACACCGCCGTCGTCGTGACCTCTTTTGAATGATTAAATATTTATTAATCTATAAATTAGAATTGTGCCAGTAATTCTTAATGTAGAAATTTCATTTTCTATGACTTTGAATTCTTCACTCACTTATTCAATCAATTTGGCTGATTTAAGTGATTTCAATTTAATTCTGCCATTTTATGATATTATATATTATACATTCAACAAGTTCTAAAGAAAATGTATTATTTGTTTTCATTAGCTTTTAGAAAAACGAAGGCATGAGGACTTGAAACAATTTTTTGAAATTTTATATACCAAGTCTCCATTTACTAATATCATTTAATTATTTGCTGACAGGTTAAAAGAAATCGTTAATTGAAGACAATGTTAAAAAAAAATTTGAGATATTTCGAACCAGTTTTTTTTTTATTTGTTCATCGGCAATTGTTCTGCTACCGAATATTTGATCCAACTCGAGATACACGAAGCTGATTGTTTGTTGTACTTGGAATGACGAACGACGAACATACAATGCCAACTTCATTGACCAATGTTGGAAGCTCGTCTATCTTTCAATGAGACAAAAAATGTTTATATTTTTTTTATTTTTATTAAGGTCTTTTTCGCTCTTGGGGCTTGGTGTAGGGGTTAGAGTGCTAACCTCGTATACCCTAACGTCGCGGGTTCGGACCCCAGACAGTCCGATGATTTTATTTAAGGCATTTGGATACCAATTGGCTTAAATAAGAATGCCTGGACCCCAAATAATATATATTCATAACGGTTATCGTCAAAGTCTTAAATGGCCTAAGTTGCCGAAAAGACTGTGAATGTGTGTGTGAGTGTGAGTGTGAGAAAAAAGTGAATGTTTAAAAAAAAAAAGTCTTTTTCGTCAAAGGAGGCCATTTAGACCCCGGTAGCCAATCCAATTGAAATGCAAATTGGGATGGGAATCCGTGACCCTTGTTACAGTCGAGCAGTACACTAATCTCTACACCAAGGCCCGAGGGCGATGAGACAAAATATAAGTATAAAATAATTTCTCCAACTTTCGGAGATGTTTTTTCCAACTTAAAGCTCCGCCATTATATTAATATCTAAAGTCAATATTATATTTGAAGATTTAAAAAAAGACCATGCTACTCGATCCAAGCTACTGTCATATATATCAATACATATACGACCCCTTTTTGGTTATTTTATCAAATATTTACACATCAGATACAGTTAGGGGAAACATTGAAACACTCTCATGGGCGTTTTCACATGTGATTATTTAATTGGAAGTTGTAAATCTTAATTGGAATTACCGTACCACAAATGTCTATTCTATCCATTAAAATTTGTTCACATTTTTTTTAAAACAATGAAATAATCACATGAGAAAACGCCTCTCACTGTACAGTAAGTCTCATGATACGCATACTGTCTAATTTTGTCATTAACCCAATCTTATTTAGGATTGTAGTTGTGGCTGTTAGTAGGGTTGCTAATACAGAGTCTGCCAGCCAAATTTATTTCTGGGCTCGATTTTCATGTTTGTGTTGAAATGCGACCGAAACGTCAGCCGCTATGCTTGAATCATCAATAAAAAGATTAAAACGATAGCGGCCTGGAACTTTTTTTAAAATCTTCAAATATAATATTCAAATTAACTCTGAGCAATAATACAACCATCAAATTGTTTGAAACGTCTCAACAATAGATCTTTAAGGTCGCAGTGCAGAGAAACCTCACAATATACCAATCAAGTTCATAGTTCAAATAATTTCGCATAAAGTACGCCAGCAATATAAAACATATGTATATTAATACAATTATGATGAAATAATTTATACAAAGTGATTCCTTGAATGTTATTGATATTATTATTCAATGAATTTATTTAATTGTATTAATATGCATGTTTTATCACTCTGACCAACTTTTTATGCGAAATAATTGGAACCATGCACTTGAGATTAGATAATCAATTCGCAATTTAATTTTGATATTTTATTAATCCCACCCACTAAAAGAAAATAGTTCATACATATTTATTTATTCTTTAGTGTAGAAGCACGATAAAAGAATTAAACGAACTGGGCCTAGAATAACAGCCAAGATCCGTGGTGTCAAGCATGCCAAGCAATGCTGAAAATCAGGATAGGTGTCCCCTAAAAACCAGACTTTTCAACACCCGCCGGAAGGCACCGATACTTAATTATTTCAAAGTCTAAACTCTTAATAGCGAATGCAATTTATTCTTTCTAGGCTGAGGAATGAATTGCTAATATTTCTCAATTTCTGAATAATCCATATAAAAAGTGAACAAATCTTTTCATATAAAGATCTAAGAAATAACGAACGTGAACGTCCGTCCGTCTGTGAATAATCCTTGGGTTTCCCTGTAAATGAATAATTGACGTGAGCCATATGTCATCAGAATTGCTGATAAACATAACTCTCGCTAATTTCATATGTATTTAATACAAAAAAAACTCATTCACTTGTATTGTGAGGTCATCAGTCAATGTTTTTTTGTTTTAATTTGCATCTCTCCCTTTTCGCTCTTTATCTAGACAAAAGTTTTATCTTTATTTTTGTTTCCTCATCTAATCTAAATTAGTTTATATAAGATTTAGTCTTTAAACAAATATGATGATAATCTTGACTTAAAGGTACATTGCATCAATAAATAATTGAAATTCCTGGGTATTTTAGATCAATTGGCCATATGGCCTAGTGATCTCGAATCAGGGATCCAGCTGAGGATCGGTTTTGAAATAACTAGAAAAAAATTTCTTTTGGTACTCTAAATATGTTCAATAATTTCATTAGATATCTCTTTACTTTCTCTTACCTCTATATATGTTAATATATATAGAGAGAAAGTATTGGATTAATGTCAAAAATTCGATGTCGAGATTTTGACGGATATACACGTTTTGAGGTCCCCTCAATCCAAAAAAGTGGTTTTCGCGACATGGTCTGTCTGTGATCGATTTTAATCATGAAGGAATTGAGGCTGAAATTTTATATTTAAGTTAGACCACCCCCCCCCCCCCTAGGGGGTCGGTATCCAAATGTCTTAAATAAAATCATCGGACTGCCTGGGGTCCGAACCCGCGACGTTTGGTATAGAAGGTAGGCACGCTACCAACTAGACCAAGCCCGTAGGCTCTGTCAGCTATAAACTTCAAAATAATTTTGATTTATACCTATCTATATTGAAAGGAATTTTTTCTCTGACTCTTTAACCTCTTCGCCAATTTTTTTTTTTTTTTATATTCGAATTAATAAGTTATTGATTTATTTTCCATATTGCCTTTCTCATTCACTCACGAATGATATTTGAAAATTGATAATAGATTCTCCCAATTGTCTGCCTCTTGTCTCTTAGGCCCGAAACAAACGATAATTAACTTTTTAATTTTTTAAAACCAGAATTTATTTGATGTGTCCATCAGCATTTATCATCTCTAGCGTATATTTCATTTTTTTTTTTTAAATCTCATTTACTCTTTTTTTTTTTTTTTTTTTTTAAACACTCACACTTTTTTCTCATTCACACTCACACTCACACACACATTCACACAGTCTTTTCGGCAACTCAGGCCATATAAGACTTTTTACGATATCCGTTATTGATAAATATACATATATGGGGTCCAGGCATTCTTATTTAAGCCATTTGGTATCCAAGTGGCTTAAATAAAATCAACGGAGTCCGAACCCGCGACGTTTGGTATACGAGGTTAGCACGCTAACCTCTACACCAAGCCCCGAGGGCATTAAATTATTTTAATTTTCTAAAAAAAATTTTTGTCCCCCCCCCCCCCCCTGATTCAAATTCGTTCCGTCGCCCCTGGTAACAAAATATAAATATTTTCCCATACTTATAAATTTTACATCTTAATTCAAATATATCGGCGGAATCGGGGGGAAAAACTAACCTAGACCTCTTGTAGCCTAGAGTTACTCGGTCGAACTGAATCGTCTTCTAACGGCTTTTCGTCTCGCACCTTAATATTAAAAAATATTCTTAGAAATCTAAAAAAATAAATTACACAAAAAAATTAGTTGTGCACGCCGAGATTTGAACTCGAGATTTCGTGTTTACAAAGAATGAACGCTACCAATCTAGCCAAAGGAGTTTCTCTAAATGTTATTATTAGCAGCGGCATATGGCAAAATCTTTAACATTTTTTTTTTTAGATGAACGGTGGAGAAGCGCTTTCTTTCACTTTAACATAATTTGTTTTTCATTAAGTGCTAGGTAAAAATTTTCGTTCAAATCATTGACAGGAAGGCTGTGCACTCCCCTTGTTAGGAAAAATATAAAAATGAATTGAATTATATGAAAATATTTTAGAGATTTTAACTTTGAACCAAATTTAATTACTTTTAATAGATTAACTTTTGTTTTTTAAAAAAAATATCTGCATTTTTTATTTCAGGTTTATATGAATAAGCAATCAAATAAAGACTTGCTCATAGTTTCTTTTTATTTAAACAGTAGTGGTGATGATACTCTTGAAGACCTAATTAAATTAATTAGCAAAGAGGCAAAAAGGACAAACCAACATCGCCGCAATTAATTAGGCTTCGGCCTGCGCGGGCACCCATGACGTTACGTCGCACGTAATATCTATTACCAATGGCTTAAATAAAATCATCGGACTGCCTGGGGTCCGAACCCGCGACGTTTGGTATATGAGGTTAGCACGCTAACCTCTACGCCATGCGAGGGCTCATTTACTCTTTTTCTAAATTAATTAGTAGTCCATATAATTTTGAAAAATTTTCATTTCTAATCCCCTGATTCGAAATTGACACGATTAGCGATTAGATACAGAGAGTAAAAATAATTTCGATTCAAATCCTTAAATCTCCTCTTTCGAATTGGATCGCGACCAGACCCAAGATCCTCCCCAAAAAATGGATTCGAAAATCTTGGATCTTCGAATTTAAATTCAAAAGGATCGCGATCCTGCCCATCCTTAGTTCATACGAAGCGAGGTCTTTACCTCAGATTTCATTTTATTTGTTTTTAACGTGTCATAAAAGGGAATAATTATGGAATTTTGCATACGTTTTGTTTATTGTTTGAACATTGCCACTGAGAAGTTTATAAATTGAAAATACTCAAAGCTGCTTAAAAAAACGAAAATTGATCTGTTGACAATTTCTTCTTTTCCTTCACGACTTACCCTACAAATCCTTTTTTTTTTTAAATAAAGAAAATTCTTCCTTGAGTAGCGAGGATATTCAAGGCAGCCTATAGCAATAAAGAAAAAGATATTTATCTTTAGCTTTATTTCACACGCTTGTCGTCGTTTCGGCCGATATTCCTGCCTTCATCAGGACAATGCATTGTCAGGAGTTGCCAAGAGCCTCTATGAGCTCGAGGCAAACAGCACTTTGTCCTGATGAAGGCCGGAAATCGGCCGAAACGTCGACAAGTGTGTGAAATAAAGCTAAAGATAAATATATTTTTCTTTATTGCTTTTGGCTGCCTTGAATATCCTAACTACTCATTATACCCTATAACTATACATTATACATTCAGCCCTGAAATTAATCATTAAAATTCTTCTTTTTTTTTTTTAATATTTAATTGAAATTGAATTGATGATTGTCAAATGGAAGACTAGACAAAATATTATCAATTTGTATTTGAGCTGTTGCTTTGTGTTATGTGCCGTGCATTTCTATCTGTATGTGTTTTTTTTTTTGTTGTTGGCTTGAATTTAGGCCTCACATGTACGGGTAGTTGACAGTAATGGATTGTATGTTGTTGTAGGTGTAGGTGCGATTTGTTGAATGTTTCCTTCAGGGGTAGGTTGCCATTTACCCATCCCCAGCTGCCTGGGCTACCAGGCCTCCGACGCCTCCGAGGAACTCCTACCCAGGATGGCGAGGGAACCCGTCATCCTTAATGTCTATGATATGGTAAACAAACTTCATTTTTTTTTTGTTGTTGATTAAAAAATTGTTTCATTTGAAATGGTTATTAGTTTTCAATCTTCTGATCTGTCCCTTCTTGAATTCTCATATATATAAATTTTGGCAGCCCAATAAATTTGAGAATGAAAATAAAAAATTTTTTAATTCTCTGTAGGGCATTATATTAATATAAATCTCTTGCGCTTTCTTCATAATTGAGATTCAGATCTCACTGGCATTCACTAGAACCATTAACAATAAAATTCATTAGCTAAATATTAGTTTTATTGGTGCAGGTCGAGGTCCGGTGGCCTGGTGCAATGGATAGCACGCCTATGCCCCGGAAAGGCGGAGATCCTGGGTTCGATTCCCGGGGGCCATGGGATGTTTGGCCTCATCAATAAAGAACACTCACATGTCTTGTTAAAAAAATTCATTAGGTTTCGTCAAACAATATAATTGAATTGATTGACTGAGTTGTACTTCTATGATTTGTTTAATTATATATATATATAATAGTCGCAAAGCCCGCTTTCGGCGGATTTTCCGTCTAGCCAGGGGGCAGCGCTCTCCGAACCCCCTTGCTCGCCTCCGGCGGACAAGTTTATTGCCAATTTAGGATATTTCTTGTTGCAATGAGAGTGTAGACACTGACACAGTGTGTAATATCTGAATTTTAAGTAAAAAATTCCCATAGTCATGAAATAACCTTTCGGTTTTCATCATAAAATTGATGTTTCGGTTGATCATCACCCAATTACTGGTTGGCCCTGGACTGCGTAGTTTTAATATTTCTTCTATCCTCTCGGTCATGTTCACTTTGGCGTAAATGGAGACATCCTGATTGATTGTTGTATATATACAGTGCTAATGTTATATGTATATTTCTTGTAAGGGGGGTTAAGAAAATCTCTACATGTCCTTATGTAGGGGGGAGGGTCGTAAAACTTAGTCTTACGTAATACTTTTTGAATCAAAATTCAATACAAAGAATCTAATTTCATTTTGGATTCCCAATAGTTTCCCTTATTTTATAGTGTAGCATGAGAAGAGTATAATTTAAATTATTACTTGTTAAAAAATAAAAATTATTGATTTAAGTTGAACTGTAAGTTTTAGTGGAACTGATCCTTTCCTAACATTTTATTATTTAGAAGAACGTAAGAAAGGGGAGGGGGGTTCGAGAAATCTTATGTATACTTACATGGGGGTAGGGGGGGGGTCAAAAATGACTAAAATTGTCCTTACGTAATTAATGAATGGCCCCTAAGGACTGAAAATGGTTCTTAAATAAAAAGAACCGAAACATCTCCTGTGATTGGAACCTGCAGAGTATTTTTATTGGCTGCTCCTACCCATAATTATCCATCTTTTATATTTTATTGTTAATGGCTGTGCCAGATCTCACTGATGGAGAAATCCTGACAGGTGCTCGAAATTCAAGAGATTTATAATAATTTTTTTATTCATTCGACTTTCTTAAACTCAATGCTCAATCTCTTATTTTTGAAAGAATGAAAACTAATAACTACGTATTTCAAATGAAAAAAAGTAAAAATCAAATTGTATTCTTTATTTCATTCACTACGGAGAGACGCTCCAAGTAAGAGAGCGATACTCGCTCAAGTCCTCGAGACAAGTGAAGTTCAGAGCCTCAAATAGGAAAGGCCCTTGACTTCCTCAAGACTTTCATTTTTTTTTTTAATTTTATGTATGTTAAACGGGGGGCCAAAATAAAAGGGTTGAATCGCAAAAAATTCATAGAAAAAACTCTCGGTTTAGAGTATATACATGTTTATATTATCTGAGCCACATGACGTGATGGGCAGCGAGTTTGACTCGCTTGTCTTTAAACAAGCAGCCCATTGCTCCAAGCAGACACTTAAAGCTTCACATGTGATTATTTCATTGTTTTAAAAAAATTCAATACAATAATACGCATGAGGGTGCTTTAATAATGACCCCGACTGTTATGTTTCCCCTCCTTTCCTTTAAATAAACAATTTAATAGATTTTCTTTTTGTTTAGGGGAAATTTAATAAATAAAAGAAAAAAAAAAACAATTTTATATAGATTTTTTCACAAAATTTTGATATCTTGATTATAGAATTTTAGTTTTTTTTTTCTCTAGTGCTCATTTTTTTTTTTTTGCATGAATGATTTAGCAAGTAAAATTGGTTTTAAAAGCTTTACCATTTTAATATTGTATATAATACCACGATATAGATAGAGTAAGAGGAAGTTGAATAAAACAAGAGGTAATTTACGGGAGTCTCTTTTTTATTGATTTGCATATGTGCACATTATAAACTCGGGGAAATTAAAAAAAAAAAAAATTATATTTTAATAAAAAGTAGGTCTCTTGAGTTTGGATGTAATTATATAATTAATCAATAATAACTAGGACAAAATTTATTTCAATCTTATATGAATTATTAAATATTAAGCGGATACGTAAATAAAATTATTTTTTTTATTCTTTTACTTTATACAAACTCTCAGAGACGTCATTTCGGGTTTTACTTTGCGGGTGGGATTATATGTTCAAATATTTTGGCTAAGAGGCGAGGGATCGCTTTTTGTCTGGGCGTTTTTAAAATAGACACTGGATAGTTTAGATGGGGATAAATCTCTTGTCGCTCCCCCTCCCCTCCCCCTCTCTCTATTTTATAAATACAAAAATGATTAATTCCCTAATAAGAATTTTTTAGCTTTTTTTTAAAGAATTTCCATCTGACTAATTGAGAATTTTCGTTTTTGTTTACAGTACTGGATAAATGAATATACAACGTCCTTAGGACTTGGGGTCTTCCATTCAGGAGTTGAAATTTATGGAACCGAGTATGCCTACGGAGGTCATCCTTTTCCCCTATCAGGCATTTTCGAAATTGGACCCCGCGATGCCGAAGAACTTGGCGAACAATTCCAATTTAGGTAAAATAAATATTTATTCTATTTCCTATTCAAATGTATTAACTTGAATTTTTTTTTTTTTTTTTTTGGGTGCAGGCAATCTGTGCACGTAGGACACACAGATTTCACAGAGGAAGATGTCAAACGAATTGTTGCTGAACTTGGAAAGGAATTCCGTGGTGATAGATATCATTTAATGAATAAAAATTGCAATCATTTCTCAGGCTCATTTACTCAGGTAAATTATTTTACAAATAAACTCATCTTAATGTCAAACAGAATAGAAAAGTTTCGACCGTAGGCTCTCCTTGAAATATACAAATAAAGCCCCCCGGGTTTTTTATTTGTATATTAATTATTGAAGCTGCTCTTAATTGTCCGGCCAATCACAGGTCTTGATTGTTGGAGATAAGATATTCAGGGGACAGGTGAGGATAAATTCCCGGGACCCGGGCTCCCTGAAGTGGCCCGGACCCCTAATGAGAAAAAAAAAATTAAATTGGAGTCGGGAGGAATAAAACCAGCGTTGTCGAACACCTTTACACTTTTATTCTAAGCAGACGTTTCGGTAACCATAACGGTTGCCATCTTCAGTGCCAATGAAAGTTTTTTTAAGGTGTCCCTGTCATATATGATAATCTTATATAGTATCGGAAGCATCAGCCTGGAGAGCTCGGCAAATACCGTTATGGTTACCGAAACGTCTGCTTAGAATAAAAGTGTAAAGGGGAAAGGTGTTCGACAACGCTGGTTTTATTCCTCCAGACTCCAATCTCACATACCCAGCATACAATTTAATTTACAAAAAAAAATTAAATTTATTTTCATTTTATTGATAAGTATTTAAAATTAGTTTTGACTACACATTTTTGTTACTACTTGTAGTATTTCTTAGTTAAAACTATAATTTACTACTAAACAAATAAGGACCTCGCTGGTGTAGCGGGTTAGGGTGTCGGCTTTCTACAAAGAAGATCCCTGTTCAAATCCTGGGTGAGCAGAAAATTCGGCAACTTAGGCCATTTAAGACTTTTTACGATACCCGTTATTTGTAAATATATCTAGGCCTAGTGGGAGTCCAGGCATTCTTATTTAAGCCATTTGGTATCCAAATGGCTTAAATAAAATCATCGGACCTGATCCGAACCCTTGACCCTTGGTATACAAGGGAGGTGCGCTTTCAACTACACCAAGCCCGAAGGCTTTATTTAACAAAAATTAAGCAAAAATGAGTATTAATTAATTATACGTTATTATTTAATTAGGTAACAATGTTTTATTATTACCACATTCACCCCGCCTTGTTGTTTAAATATTGAGGAGGTTTAATTATTATTTTCGGACGGGTTTCTTCAGGAGCTTCATTTCTAGGGATAGAAATTATGGGGGATCCACCCGTAAATGTTTCTATCAGCGATCGGGCTGGCGATTCTTCACTACGTATTTCCATAACGATTTTTCAGGTGATTACGTTCGAGATTAAGCCGGGGTGAATGTGGTAATAATAAAACATTGTTACCTAACTCCCTCAGCAGCCGAGAGGGCAAGTTGAAAAAATACTTTCTCTACTTTGTATACTAGAAAGTAATTAATCCAAATTAATTCTAACTAATAAGATATATAAGAAAATTCATAATTTTAATAAAATTGGATTAAAGTAAATTTTAATATAATCATGTTATATAAAAAAGCCTATAAACTTGGATTTTTCAAAAAATTATGTTTTTATGGGAAACTAAATACAAAAAATCTGGTGCGACCAGTCACACCAGATTTTTTTAGTTATCAAAAGAAAGAATTGTTAAGAATAAAGGAATTTATTTTGATTTGTAGATCCTGTGTGGCCAAGAGATTCCCTCTTGGGTGAATCGGCTCGCTTATTTCTCGTCGTGTGTCCCTTTTCTACAACGTTGTCTCCCACGTGAATGGCTCACCCCAATGGCTCTACAACACTCGTTAAGCACTCACGGAGCAAATATCACGGCAGCAGCAGCAGCGGCAGCAGTGGCTACGTCAACAGGCACCGCCACCACTTCGGCTTTAACTCAAACAGCAGCAACAACAACAACAACAACATCCAACAATTCCGAGGATAATAATAAACGCCTTCATCATCATCATTACCCACATCACCATCATCACCACAATTTACACAATCACACCAATTCGGATACCACTATTTAACACACACTAACACCAATTATTATAATACCACAGTAAAAAAAAAAAAAAAAAAAAAAGAAAACACTGTCGATGCCGTCGCAAAATATTCGCGTGTCCTTCAGATTTGTTGTTGTTGTTTTAAACTCTATTTTTGAACTGTATAAAAATTACATTTATTAATACGTATATATATATATATATATATATATATATAAATAATTAGTAGAGATATTGTATAAACAAACAAAAGTATATTTTACACTCGCGCGATCGGGGTCAAAATATTCATGACAAAATTATTTGATGATAGTAAAATTTAATAATACTAATAATAATAATAATGTAAATATAAGGATTGTTCATACTTAAAAAAAAAGAAATTGTTTTATCGATCGTTTACAAAAAAAAAAACAATATTAATTTTATTTAAAAAGAAAAAAAAAATTATTTCTAAATAGAATAAAGCAGAAAACCAAACGACAATCCAGCTGATTATCTAAGAAGTCAATAAATGCAGGCGTTTTCTCTTAAACGTTTCAATGAGCCATTTAATATTCAATGGCTGTGAGGCGCTTTCAGCTAACGCCTGCATTTATATCCAATTGAATTATATGATAAAATAAAATACTCCCAATGAAGAGCCAGAAAAATATTCTCCCTTGAGGAAAACAAATTTGAAGGATATAAAGTATGTCAACGGCTACTCGAAGCTAGTGAGTGGTGCGTAGCCTATATAAAAAAATTCTTTTACTATTATTTTTTATTTCTAGTCACTTATCGACCAAACAGTGTACATTTTTTGGTTTCAATCCATTATTCGGATCATCTTCAGGGCCTACAACAAAAATAAAATAAGGAATCTTTTATTATTTTCGTCAATTTTCATATATAAATACACTCATGGACAAAATTAGAGGAGCGACAAAAAAATGGCCCGTGCCGTGCGATGCCGACAGCTCAAACGGACTTGGTATGGAAATAGAATTGGAGAGGGCGTTCAATTTCCACTAGTCATGACGTGCCGTCTGTCAAAAGTTCTTACGAGCGAAAACGACCTACAGCATCGCATGGCATGACTAGTGGAAATTGCCTTCGGGCCGTCCTTCCCGTGGCTGTCCGTACATTGTTCGGCTATTTCCGGGTTGCCAGGGAAATGACCGTACACTGATGATAGTGGAAATGCTGACGGCATCACGGGACGCCAGGGGAAATTCTATATATATATATATTATATTTTTTTTTAACTTAATTAAATGGCCGTCGGAAAACCCATTTGGCCAATGGCAAAGTAAGTGTGTTTCAGATATAGGAACCCGAGAAAAAAATTTTTTTAACCGGGGCATATATCTGATCCTTCTTATTCTCCGAGATCCTTATACACTGGTTCACAATTGTAAATGTGACCAGCGATTCTGGTCTCGGTGATATATATATATATGAAAAATTTTAAAATATTAAAAAATCTAACAAATGTTTGTTTGACTAAATAATAAAAGATTCCTTATTTTATTTTTGTTTGTGGGCCTTGAAGATGATCAAATTGAAACCCATTAATGTACACTGG
>JAKCPI010027508.1:0-27218 GCA_023213315.1 Euborellia annulipes
GCTTTTTACGTCACCTCGTTACAACGCGACATGCTGATAAAAGAACCAAAAAATTCGTAGTGATATAATAAAAAGTTTCACTTAAAAAAAAATATGTTTTTCACAACAGACAGTTTTGTAGAAAAAAAGGCTTAAATTCCCAGATAGTATCTCTCCGGTAACCCTTGGGCGGGTATATACCAGCTAATCTCCAATAGATTGAGGTTGAGGAAGGACGAAATGCGTTCATACCATCAGTTTGACTCTTGTCATGAGTGCCTTTTGTCAAGAGGTTTCCCGGAGCTACTCCAAACTACTGTATTTCTTGTAAACTTGTTACCCAGGCCCTGAAGATGAGTGTGACTAACTCTCCAAAAATTGGCAACAAAATATAAAAGAGTTTTATTATACCTAGCTGGAGTTCCTTGAGAAGGCTTCCGCCTAAGCTTCTAATTTAATATCATTAGCTATACATTTCAGCTTTTCCCATTTTTCTCTCTTTCTTTTCTTTTTTAATTTGTCTAAATATATAAAGTTTTGTTGTTATGTTGTATTTTAAGGTCCTGAGGATGGATGACGTATAGTCCCCGAAAGGTTGACATTTTGGGCCGAATAAAGTCTATTTTCTTCACCTTCCTGAAAAATATTTTATATTCATTGGGAAAGAAGGTCGACAAGTAGCCCACCGAAAAAATTTCTGCATAGGGCCGTGAATCGTTTAATTTCGTTCCCATTCTGGCCCTTGGACTCTTGATAGGTAAAAGTGCATTGTTCGTTGTTGTGCCTCACCCAGGATGAATATTAATATCACTCACTCACTCACTGATGATGATTCATCCATTTGAATTTGTCATCGCTAAGCGTAAATGACATTCATTCGTGCATTCGCAAATATTAATATTAATTCACATTCCAATTGAATTGGAATAACAAAAAAACTTTTCTTTATTAACGATTTTAATCAATGAATTCATTTATAAGGAAAATGAAAAGTAGGAAAAAATCAATACCAAAAGGGCCTAGTGGTGAAATTCGTGAAATGAGTTCAAATGGACATGTCTGTTGAATGGTCACCGGAAGCCATGGATACTTGGATTTTCTGGGGTTGCGACCCATAGTTTAAGAAGTCCTATACTCCACCAATGCGTGATTATCTTTCACAAAAATTCTTAAATAAGCAGAGCTGAGAACGAGAGATGTCATCTCTACAATCTAGCAAAAAAACGACGGAACGCATCATGTGCGAATGCTTTGAACAAAGAAGACAAATTTTTAAAAGGGGTTAAATAAAGCCTGAGGAAATATCAAAAGCCTCTGCAAAGAATATACAAGCTCTTGTAGAGGGGACGGAATTATTCTAAAGACAAATAAAGAACAGGAAGGAAAAGAAACAAAAGATCAATTAATGGTCTCGGTTTGAAATGCCTCAGACTCAAATATTCAAAATAATACACAACAATTCTAGATCTGTATCAACTTTTGGAGTAAATACGTAGCACTTTACCTAATAAGTTTTTACTTTCTCTTACCTATGTATATATGTAATATATATATAGAGAGAAAGTATTGGATTCATGTCAAAAATTCGATGTCGAGATTTTGATGGATCTTCACGTTTTGAGGTCCCCTGAATCCAAAAAAGTGGTTTTCGCGACATGGTCTGTCTGTGGGTGGGTGGGTGGGTGGGTGTGTGGGTGTCTGTGAACAAGATATCTCAAGAACGAAAAGACCTAGGAGGTTGAAATTTTATATTTAAGTTAGGCACCCCCATGGGACGTGACACGAAGCTTTTGAACAAAATCGGCCAAAAAGTACTAGTACTTTACTGATGCACTTTTTCAGTTTTTTTCGATTTTCTCAAAATTCGCTCCAACGATTTTTTTTTAAATTCAAAAATCAATTATTTTTTAGATGCTCTTTAAAATGTATATTCTCATTTTGTGATTGAAATCTTCTGAAGGCCACTTTACTCTTGTACTCCATAGAAAAGATAGGAGAAATGGTTGCCATGGTAACAACATATAAATATTTTGCCATACTTATAAATTTTACATCTTGAAAATCGAATGTACCCTACTGTCGGAAACTAAATACATGTCGACACAAAAAATCTGATGAGACAAGCACAGTACACAACTTTCGATTACCGAAGGTAAGAGAAAGTTGTGTGCTGTGCGCCAGTCACACCAGATTTTTTCATGATAAATTACAGTTTTTATTAAAGTGAAACTTTTATTATATCACTACGAATTTTTTGGTCCTTCTATCAGCATGTCGCTTTGTAACGAGGTGACGTAAAAAGCCATGACACTACAAGCCATGACGTCACAATCCGTGACGACAAAATTAAGAAAGTTGAAATTTCTATATATATAATGAATTATAAAAAAATAATTGTGAGATTTAATAATTCAATTTTTAAATTGATAAAATATAATTTTTAAAATAATTTAAAATATTCAAATCTTCAATCTATATATACTGTATATATATAATCCAGGGGGGCGAAGCCCTCTGGCTAGCCGCGCCGCCCGCCGAAGGCGGGCGGCGCGGCTAATTACTAAATATTGTTCACAGTTTTTAACATGCGTCTATTGATTTCCTATTTTCCAATTATTAAATTAAGATTAAAAACGCGATTTTAATAACCTTAATTGAATAATTTTTTGAAAATTTTCAGTTAAACGCCTACGATCCGAAAAAAGTTTCACTTGCATCGTGGTTTCATAAAACCACACAATGATTTTCTTTTAGGTTTTTTTTTTTTCAAAAACGTTGACGCATTTACCCCAAAAGTTGATACAGATCTACACTTTGAGTTAAGGATGTGTAGAGGCAGAGGCAGTCAAGAAATAATACTCTGAATGTTTTACCAAAAAACCGAAACGTTTTGGTGCATTTGTTATACTCTGCTCTTTAATCGGGGTATATATTGCTTAAAGTTGGTTCAAATATAGCATATACATTGTTTTATAAATAGTAAACTATTTTATATGTATATATTTTTAGGCTTTAATGAATTTAATGGTAGTTCATGCGAGTCAAATATATTAATCTTAATTAATTATTCATTAATATATTTAACTCGCATGAACTACGATTAAATTCATTAAATATAATTATATAAAATAGTTTTCTATGTATAAAACAATGTATATGCTATATATGGACCAACTCTAAGCAATATATACACCGATTAAAAGACGGACCCCCGAAACGTTTCCGGTAAAGCATTCAGAGCATTATTTTTCGGCTGTCTTTACACATCCTTCACAAGATAGCCACAACTTGCACATCTACAATTGTAATCTGAGAAGAATATACCAAATTTTATCGATCTACAATAGCAGTAATCGTGATTAAACACACACACCCGCACATACTGTACATAATTCTAAAACTCTAAAACCTCAAGTTGGAATTTACTTTAGACTACTTTCTCTACTTCGTTTAAGAGAAGCTGGATCTTAGTAATTCGAGATAAAATTAGACCCGAGTTCGAACCCGACTTGCAGCAAAAATACAACTACACTTTTCTGGAGCAAAAGATATATAATCCCTTCCAGTTACAGGCACATAGGGCCTGAAAGATGGGCATGAACCATTCCAAGATTGATCCTCTCCTGGGAGCACAAAAGATCTATAAAGTTGTGTTCAAAGTAGTGACTGTGAGATGTATAGATAGATAATTGTGAGCAGGAACAGCCAATCAAAAGACTGTATGCTGTTCCAATTCCCGCAGACGTTATATTCCTAACTGATCTAAGGACTGAAGGTGGCTCTTAAATTAAAAGAACCGAAATCGTCTCCGGTGATTGGAACAGCATACAGAGTCTTTTTATTGGTTGCTCCTGCTCCCAATTATAGATAGCAGAGTAGAAAAGCCCCCACAATCATAATTGTTAAAAAAAATAATCAAAACATTCAGCAAAACTAAACACACCAGAACCAGTACAGGGCACACCAAGAGCGTGACGTGACAAGATCTGACTCATACACTCTCCAGTAACAATTTCTTTTACTGGATCGAAAGTCCAAGTGAATTTAATAAGATCTAACAAAATTTTTGAAAAATTCAAAGGGTTCTGACTACTAGTATTTCTGAAGATAGAAACCGGAATGTTCAAGGAGAAACTTAACCCCTGCTCCAAGATGTTGGAGATGAAGAGGGGTTCCTTTGGGATAGTGAGAGAGAGAGAGAGAGAATAAAAGAACCTTGGTAAGCAAGCTAAGCATGCCTGCTGGTCACGCGCCTGGCTGCCTGCTTGCCTGCTTCTCTTGCCAACCGAACCAACAAGCAAAGGAATAAATATATATGAACTTGATCAAGACCAAGGTCGTCTCTCCGTCTCTCTCTCTCTCTCTTTTAGACAAACCCGAATGCCCAACAAACCCCGTTTGCGTTGTTGCCTGCCCAGGCGCGGAAGAAATTCACCAGCCAACTTAATATTTATCTCTTTCTCTCTTCTTAAAAAAAAAAAAGAAATAGTCCATCAACCGGTTCAAAAGCTTACTATTTAAAAAAAAAAACTATTTTTCCATTCAATTTTTTTTTCTCTCTCTCTTTCTATGAATCATTTTTTAAATTAGATAAATAAATAATTCAGTTCTATTGACAATGACCTTTTTCCCTTTATTTACATTAAGAGATCACATGCATATTTATCACATACATAGTCAAACAAAAGGACTGAAAAAATTTATTTATTAATTCAACAAACAAATAAATATACGAGAAGGACTCTAAAAAAATAAAATATTTATTGAATTAGTCTCTTTTATTGAAAATACTCTTTCCATAGTACTTAGTAGTCAACAGCTAAGTCAATAGTGAAGAAAATATTGACGATTTGGTGAAGGATTAACAAAATAATATCAATATTTTTATTGAACGAGTAAAATGTACTTTAGTATTTTGTTTATGGTCTAAACGTGAGAAAAGAACCCTGGTCAAGAAGAATCCCAGAAAAGTAAATGCTCATTTGCAGGATTAAAATGGTTAAAGAATAAACTATTCAATTAATATTTTATTTGATAAAACATGGCATAGTCTAATATGCTTGATTCTATAAACTTAACATTTCCTAACTACAAAGAGGTAGTTATTTATTTTACAGCTACTGATAAGAAACCAACTAAAATTCCGATAACACGGCTAAAAAGAATCCGAAACTATATACCGGGTGGGCCAATAGTGCGTGGACGGAAGATTGTGGGCTTATTAACTGACATTTTTAAAATTTGTTGATCGCACATAATGTGGGGCCTTTAGGGCTACAAATTAAAAATATTTTTGTTCCAAATGCACCTCATATACAGGGTGGTCCATATCAAAATTATGTTTTTTTAAATGGAACGCCCTGTATATTATTGCATATTTGGATTCTACGGCCAATTTTAGTATGAGTTTATGTCATGCAATGTATTCTAAAACAAACCGTTTAGCCGCAAATCGGGCTTTAGTGAAAAAACTGCTGTCTGGAAAAAATTGAATATCTCGCGAACAATAAAACTTAGGGAACTGTTCTTTTGTGAGGTTACTAACCATGAAATGTACTAATGTAGGCCAGATGGGGAACCCGGAATTATTCTTATGTTGGGAGAAATGGCCATGCCAATTTGGAAAATTTCAATCATGGATAACTTCATTTTTTCAAATGGAACATGCTACTTTTTTTATGCCATGGGACGTGAAATTCAATTATCTTTCAGCTGATATAAGGTTGTCTATATCTATCTTTGGTAGTTTTCTTTTTATTCCAAAATATCTGATAACGAAAAAAAAAAAAAAATTATTATAGACAAAATAATTGAAAGAAAAATTCAAACGCAAAACAAAATCGTAATAAATGGACAAATTATGCTAAATATTCGAAAATGTCTTTTAGACCAGGCGCTGGAGGTAGTTGAGTATGCAAAATCTGAGGACCGAATTCTGACAATGGATTTGGGCTAAGAATAGCTCCCAGAATAAGGATCCGGATCTTGCCGGGCCAATTTTTGGTCCAATTTTTTTTTTACCCCCACCCCTGTTATTTCCATAGGAAATCAATGGAATGCATGCTAAGATGATGTGAAGATTTGCAATTATGGTCAAATTCGAGTACTTAAAACCTCAAACAATGAAAAAACTGTCTTGTCAGCAACTGAGGGGATCCTCTAGAGTCCCCTGAGAAGAACTATCTTGCCACCAGTCGTGGTGGTCTCCTCTAACCTCTTCATCTCTTTTCTCTCTCTTTGTTATAAATTTAAATATACGGCTTTAAAATCATGCCAAATTGTGGGGACCGGCAATTATGTTCATAATCCACTACCTGGTACTCCAATCAATGAAAAATACTATCTTGCCACCAGTTGTGGTGGTCCCCTGTAACCCCTTCATCTCTTTTCTCTCTCTTTGTTATAAATTTAAATATACGGCTTGAACACCATGCCGAATTGTGGGGACCGGCAATTATGTTCATAATCCACTACCTGGTATCCCAATCAATGAAAAATACTATCTTGCCGCCAGCTGCGGTGGTCCCCTCTAACCCCTTCACCTCTTTATTCTGTCTCTGTTAGACATTTAAATATACGGCTTTAACATCATGCCAAATTGTGGGGACCAGCAATTATGTTCATAATCCACTACCTGGTATCCCAATCAATGAAAAATACTATCTTGCCGCCAACTGCGGTGATCCCCTCTAACCCCTTCACCTCTTTTCTCTCTCTCTGTTATACATTTAAATATACGGCTTTAACATCATGCCAAATTGTGGGGACCAGCAATTATGTTCATAATCCACTACCTGGTATCCCAACCAATGAAAAATACTATCTTGCCGCCAGCTGCGGTGGTCCCCTTTAACCCCTTCACCTCTTTTCTCTCCCACCGCAGCTGGCGGCAAGATAGTATTTTTCATTGGTTGGGATACCAGGTAGTGGATTATGAACATAATTGCTGGTCCCCACAATTTGGCATGATGTTAAAGCCGTATATTTAAATGTATAACAGAGAGAGAGAAAGAGGTGAAGGGGTTAGAGGTGACCACCGCAGTTGGCGGCAAGATAGTATTTTTCATTGATTGGGATACCAGGTAGTGGATTATGAACATAATTGCTGGTCCCCACAATTTGACATGATGTTAAAGCCGTATATTTAAATGTCTAACAGAGACAGAATAAAGAGGTGAAGGGGTTAGAGGGGACCACCGCAGCTGGCGGCAAGATAGTATTTTTCATTGATTGGGATACCAGGTAGTGGATTATGAACATAATTGCCGGTCCCCACAATTTGGCATGGTGTTCAAGCCGTATATTTAAATTTATAACAAAGAGAGAGAAAAGAGATGAAGGGGTTACAGGGGACCACCACAACTGGTGGCAAGATAGTATTTTTCATTGATTGGAGTACCAGGTAGTGGATTATGAACATAATTGCCGGTCCCCACAATTTGGCATGATTTTAAAGCCGTATATTTAAATTTATAACAAAGAGAGAGAAAAGAGATGAAGAGGTTAGAGGAGACCACCACGACTGGTGGCAAGATAGTTCTTCTCAGGGGACTCTAGAGGATCCCCTCAGTTGCTGACAAGACAGTTTTTTCATTGTTTGAGGTTTTAAGTACTCGAATTTGACCATAATTGCAAATCTTCACATCATCTTATCATGCATTCCATTGATTTCCTATGGAAATAACAGGGGTGGGGGTAAAAAAAAAATTGGACCAAAAATTGGCCCGGCAAGAACTGGATCCTTATTCTGGGAGCTATTCTTAGCCCAAATCCATTGTCAGAATTCGGTCCTCAGATTTTGCATACTCAACTACCTCCAGCGCCCGCTCTATTTAAATTTCCCTTAAAATCATTTATTTGAACTCCTCAAAGAAGTCCCGCTTGCTCAAATTCGGGTTATGATTTGTCAACAAGATGGCGCACCCCCTAACCTGAACATAACCCTAATTTCTTTTTCGAGAAGTTCAAATAAATGATTTTAAGGGAAATTTAAAGACATTTTCGAATATTTAGCATAATTTGTCCATTTATTACGATTTTGTTTTGCGTTTGAATTTTTCTTTCAATTATTTTGTCTATAATAAATTTTTTTTTTTTTTCGTTATCAGATATTTTGGAATAAAAAGAAAACTACCAAAGGTAGATATAGACAACCTTATATCAGCTGAAAGATAATTGAATTTCACGTCCCATGGCATAAAAAAAAGTAGCATGTTCCATTTGAAAAAATGAAGTTATCCATGATTGAAATTTTCCAAATTGGCATGGCCATTTCTCCCAACATAAGAATAATTCCGGGTTCCCCATCTGGCCTACATTAGTACATTTCATGGTTAGTAACCTCACAAAAGAACAGTTCCCTAGGTATTATGGTTCGCGAGATATTCAATTTTTTCCAGACAGCAGTTTTTTCACTAAAGCCCGATTTGCGGCTAAACGGTTTGTTTTAGAATACATTGCATGACATAAACTCATACTAAAATTGGCCGTAGAATCCAAATATGCAATAATATACAGGGCTTTCCATTTAAAAAAACATAACTTTGATATGGACCACCCTGTATATGAGGTGCAATTGGAACAAAAATATTTTTAATTTGTAGCCCTAAAGGCCCCACATTATGTGCGATCAACAAATTTTAAAAATGTCAGTTAATAAGCCCACAATCTTCCGTCCACGCACTATTGGCCCACCCGGTATTATATCTTAATGAAATAAATGACAGGAGGTGGCAGGAAGAAGTAGACTCTACCTCAATGAAATTTCCAAAATTACGACGATTCAGCCCAATAAATTTAGACCGAAACGTCGTACATTTGGGAGTATCATTGATGTAGAGACTACTTCTTCCTACCACCTCCTGTCATTGATTTCATCGTCAATTTCAGCCATTTGCAGAAATATTAAATCTTTAATGTTAACTCCCCAGAAGCACCGGCGTAACTAGCCTTTGAGGGCGGAGGGTGGGGGACAAGGGCGTCGTTTTTTAAGTTGTAATATAATTTAAAAGAAAACTATCCGAGTTTTTGGACAATCTATGGAAATAATATGATAAAATCACAGTCCCTGGGCTATATTTTAGATGCCTTAAGGCGTCTATGTCGGTATAGAGGGGCGCCAAAGGCTTGATGCGCCTGGGGCGGAGGGGGCGAGCGCCTCCCTTCGCCCCCCACCTAGTTACGCTACTGCCCAGAAGTTAAATCTGAGTAGTGTAGAGATCTCAATAATATTTTTATTAAGTGTTCAATTTAGAAACATCACAAAATTCTTCGGTTTCGGATGCGGTCCTGGAAGTCTTCATCAGTAAGGAAGAGATGTAGGCAAATCTAATGGCCTTGATCCCTACTTCACTTGCTGGACTGCCGCCGAGACCGAAGAATTGAAGGGGTCGGGCTCAGATAGTGCTAACCCACCCACAAATATATAGTTCTGAGATATTTCAATTTTAAACTTTGGAAACAAGCAGAACACCAATAGGAAGTTTGTTTGCTGCTGTCAAAGCACTCTAATGGCAATAACAGGCTGAGAAACAAATTGTACAATTAGTACAGACCTTTGCTTAATTGATGGTGCTCAAAAGTCGGATTTGTCATAATTGTGGGTTAACACTATCTGCAGCCAACCCCTTCAATTCTGAGATGTTTCTAAATTGAAAACTTAATAAAAATATAAATATTTTATCGAGTTCTCTACCACTGAATTCATTAAATTAATTAAATCTTTAAAATCTCGAGATAATATTTCGAATTTTCTAATTCAAATGATTTCTGTTTAACCCAGGGGCGTATATAAGGGGGGGGGGGGGGCGAGGGGGCCCGCCGCCCCCCCCCCCCGAAATTTCTCAAAAACATATACATATATAGGGATATACAGAAATCAGTGCAACAAATTTTTCCGCAGGATGGAAAACTTTGGTTCCGCAAAAAAAAAATTTTTCGCAGAAAAATTTTTTTAGTTCGGGCCCCCCCCCCCCGAAAAAAATTCTATATACGCCCCTGGTTTAACCTCTTTTACTAAAAATATAGATCGATATTAACTGCAAACTAAAACATCTTTATCAAAAAAATGTCGACACAAACCGCACATCACACAACTCTCGATTATCGTATGTAGAAGAAAATTATATAGTGATACCATCCTTTCCATACCAGTTAATTTTCTTATACGTGTACATCTCACAATTCTTTTTTCTGACCCCCGCCCCCCTTAAGTTGATTCTTTCTTTCTAGATGAGCGATTTAACAATAAAAAATTTCATTCCCTCCCTCAATTCCAACAACAACAACAACATGACAAGCACAAATGATTAAACAAAAAATTCTTCTTCTCTTTTGTTTCGCTTTCCGCTCTTTTGACACTGTAACTGATTGGAACATATCCGGAGCGTACTTCTTGGATTGTCTGTCTCTGGGACAGACTGAATGTATGAAATAGAATGGCTTTAAGGAAATTATTCAGCTTCTACTTTCTATTTTTTTTTCTCTCGTTTAATCTTTGTATTCGACACCAAGAGTAATCGTCTGGACCCCACATGTTACGTCTATATCATACTTTGAATTTATATTATACTAGCCACAAAGGCCATCTTCCGCCAACATCTAAGGGGCACGTTAGTAGCATTTTAAATGCAAAATGAAGTTGGCAAAATATAGCATCATCTCCCTGAAGTTAGCTACCATCATCACAGCAAGTGCTTACATAAAAATAGGTTTTTTTGAAATTGTTTTTAACAAAGATGGTACAAATTACTATTACTAAATTAATCCATTTATATAATGCAATAATTAAATCTTAATATATAATCAATAGTTTATTCATTTAACACAATATCCCACATTTTATCAAGTCTGTATCCATCTTCTTTGTTAATGTTATATGATGCTTATTAATTTCTATAAACTCTTTGAACTTAACCATTCAACTGTTAAATGAAACAACTGTTGATTAGATATTAAGGTTCGATTATTGTATTATATTAATGGATTAATTTAGTAAAAGTAATTTGTACCTTCTTTGTTAAAATCAATTTCAAAAAACTTATTGTAACAATCATGCTTTTTATGTAAGCGCTTGCTGTGATGATGGGGGCTAACTTCAAGGGAATGAGTGTATATGTTGGTAACTTCATTGCATATAAAATGATACTAACTTTACGTAAGTGTCCCTGAGAGGTTAGTTCGCTCGAATCGTAGCAAGCCCACAGTACTTGAAAACGACTGCAAAATAAGTAGTCGAAAGGTTGTACAGTAAATATATTTTTAATAAATAATACAAAATGTGGTCTATAATTAATAAACTCCCCTAACAACAACAATACAAACCACAAAAGCTTTAATTCTTATACTATTACTTTCTCTTACCCTAAGGTATATGAAATATATAAAGAGAGAAAATATTGCGATCATGTCAAAAATTCGATGTCGAGATTTTGAGGTTGGTCCCCCTGAGTTCAAATAAGTGGGTTCAGCAAATTGATCTGTCTGTGTGTTTATGTGACTGTCTGTGAACAAAATATCTCAGGAATTTGAACAAAATCGGCCAAAAAGTACTAGTATATACTTTACTGATGTATTTTTTAAGTTTTTTGCAACCCAAACCGCTCAAACGATTTTGATTAAAATTACATAAATCAACTATTTTTTTAGATTCTCTTTAAAATATATCAGTGAAATTTTTAGTGAAAATTGTTTGAAGTAAACTTTACTCATGTGAAAGCATTGGTAGCTCAGCGCCATTTATGAATCGCGTCGTCAAGTTTGGAATTTAGGTGCTAAGGGCAACTAAATATATCTCGACACAAAAAAAATCGGGTGTGACAAGCACAGTACACAACTTTCTAATATCTTATTGAAGGTAAGAGAAAATTGCTGTACGACCAGTCACACCAGATTATTTATTTTTTTTATTATTTTTTTACAGTTAATCAAAGAAAATTTACATTTTCAACTGATTCTTAAGAACAATTTTTACTTCATTGGGGTTTTAAAAATTGACTATAAGATCTA
Source organism: Euborellia annulipes (assembly GCA_023213315.1). Taxonomy (NCBI): domain Eukaryota; kingdom Metazoa; phylum Arthropoda; class Insecta; order Dermaptera; family Anisolabididae; genus Euborellia; species Euborellia annulipes. The sequence goes on from JAKCPI010027508.1 coordinate 11,986, forward strand.
GAATCCATTGGGAGAGACAAAGCAAAAAGTTTTAGTCTATTTCTGACGTAATAAAAAATTTTAATCCTTTTTTTTCTAGTATTAGAATTTAGGAGGTAAAAAAAAACAACAGCCCATCAAAAGAAAGTTGAAACTAATCACTTAACAAAGTTTCTTCTCTCTCTAATGAACCAACCAATCGTTTTTGTTGGGAGGCTTACTCTCTCTCTCTCTCTCTTGCTACGAAATTCTCTCTTTTTTTTGAGAGTTTCTCAAAATCATATTTAAATTATTATTATTAATATTCAAAGTTGAAATAAATTACGCACACACACAAAAGAGGGAATTTAACTTCCTCCCTTTATTAATGAGTTTTCTGCATGAACAAATGATTTGTGCTTGCTCTGCATTTTGTTTTTGTTACAATTCAACAAAAAACATTTTACTCTCTTGTATTATATGTTTTATAGTCACTTCGCCTTTATCAGATACAGTTAGAGTTCTTTGATCAATTACTAATTAAATTTTTTTCTTTACTTTCTCTCACTTTTTATATAAATTTATAATAATAAAAAGAAAGTATTATAATCATAATTTGGTTTTTTGTTTCTAAGTAAAAAAATCTGGTGTGACTGGCGCACAGCACACAACTTTCTCTTACCTTCGGTAATCGAAAGTTGTGTTCTGTGCTTGTTCCACCAGATTTTTTGTGTCGACATTTATAAGTATGGGAAAATATTTATATTTTGTTACCATGGCATCCATTTCTCCTATCTTCCCTATGAAATACAAGAGTAAAGTGGTCTTCAGAAGATTTCAATTGCAAAATGAGAATATACATTTTAAATAGAATCTAAAAATTAATTGATTTTTGAATTAAAAAAAAATCGTTGCAGCAAATTTTGAGAAAATAGAAAAAAACTGAAAAACTACATCAGTAAAGTACTAGTACTCTTTGGCCGATTTTGATTAAAAGCTTATTTTTCCGGTCCCGGGGGTGTTTAACTTAAATATAAAATTTCAACCTCGTAGCTCAATTCCTTCATCCTTAAAATTGAACACACCCACCCACACACAGACAGACCATGTTGCGAAAACCATTTTTTTGAATTCAGGGGACCTCAGAACGTGAAGATCCATCAAAATCTCGACATCGAATTTTTGACATGAATCCAATACTTTAAATATATATTACATATATACATAGGTAAGAGAAAGTAAAATTTTTTATTGAATAAATTTAAATCGGACTCTAGCGAAAGAGGACTAATCGAAGCAGGATTATAGGTATTTTTGTACAGTCGGCACCACAAGTTACTGATGTATTTGAGAGTAAAGCCTTGAGCTTAGGCAACCTGATTGACTCCACTCTCCAGCACTTATGTCGCCGACTGTAAGAATACATATTATCTGTAACAGCCAAAAGTATCCATTTACGAGAATTGTGGCAGAGAGCTTTCTCTCTAAGCTTAGAGTAGCGGGCTAGGGTGTCCGCCTCTACAAAGAAGATCCCTGTTCAAATCCTCGCCGTGCGGGATTTTTTCATTAAATAAAAATATTTATTTAATGTAAAAAATGCCGGTGCTGAGGGAATCCCTTAAAACATTAATCAAACGCTCTCTACAAAACAAAGAGAATAATAACGATGATAAGTAGCCAGAAATATGTACTTAAAAGGGAACATTAATAAATAGAGAGGTGGTTATTTATCCAAAAGAAGATAATTAGAAGGATATGATGAATCCGTGATCCGTCCCTGAGGAAAGCCCAAAGCCAGGTTCGAGGTGAGTAACGAACGCCTCGTTGCGCAAGAGGGGGAGGGAAGGATGGATGGATGGAGACTCCTCCTCCTTCTCGCCTTGAAGAGATCAGAAGCTGAAAGCTGAAGGTCTGGCGCTTTCAAGGCGACCCACCTACCCCCTTAAGAGCAAACAAAAACATCTATTAATCCAATCTATTTAGTTATTGTTACCTAACGAATAATTCAATGTCAGTATTAAGTAACAAAAATTATTTATTAAGCCAATCAACGAAATAAGATAATGCACATTTTTTGTCTTATTTAAGGAAACTAATTCGTAGGCAAAAAAGACTTCAGGAGGATTGAATGTTTAATTTGAAACTACCGAAGCTTTTTAAAGTATTTTTATGCGGTATCTTTTAAATGATTTCAATTCGTGAGCATTTTACATTGGACTGTATTTTTTTTTAAATTACGATTAATTAAAAAATATTTTTTTAATAATTATTAGTTATTAAAATTGACAGCTACGTTTTTGCCAAAAACAGGCATTTTACCGAATATTTGGTTAAAAAAGAATAAACTTTATAAGCATGGGCGTAGCCAGGGGTCTTGTTAGGGGGGAGGGCAACCCATCGTTAGGGCGAGAGGGGGGGTTTGCAATTAATATATACATAGATTATTAATTATTTATTTAAATAAAAAAAAATTAAATTAATGTAGTAGATTGGGGCGTTAAAAAAAAAATCCCAATGGGAAAAATATACATTTGTTTTTTTTTTTTAATTTTTAGGACAAGCCAGGGGGGGCAATGACCCCCCTGCCTCCCCCTGGCTACGCCCATGTTTATAAGTCTTTTTCGACATATCTGGCCATATAGACCCCGTCCCTATTTATTTAAAATGATTGGTAGCCAATTCAAATTAAAAAAAATTTTGTCGCATTTCATGGGACGGGATGCGTTTTTGGTGTGGGCGGTTGGTTGGAAGATTCTATTTATAGAACGGCTTCTCAAGGGGGATGAAAATTTTTTAAATAATAGGCCTATATTTAAATACAAGCACCGTTAAAGAGTATCAAAAAAATAATTTATTTTTGGAATTTAATCAAAATCATTGGAGCGAATTTTGAGAAAATCAAAAAAAAACTGAAAAAGTACATCAGTAAAGTACTAGTACTCTTTGACCGATTTTGTTTAAAAGCTTATTTTCACGCCTTAGAGGTGTGCCTAACTTAAATATAAAATTTCAACCTCCTAGCTCAATTCTTTCATGCTTTAAATTGAACCCAGACAGACAGACAGACACACTCACACACACAGAGGCAGGCCATGTCGCGAAAACCACTTTTTTGGATTCACGGGACCTCAAAACGTGAAGATCCATCAAAATCTCGACATCGAATTTTTGACATGAATCCAATACTGTCTCTCTATATATTTCATATTTAGGGTAAGAGAAAGTAAAAAATGGCGAATAAGAAATCAAAGGGATAGATGTCCTTGACATTCAAATCAACATTATTAATAGTATTAAAGAAAATAATAATAATAATAATAATGAATTAATTCAAGGTTGGCATTTCTCATTGTCTTGGTGCATTATTATTTATAGAACTTAGTGTTGATTACTAACAAATAAATTAATTTCTCATTAAAAAAAAAAAAAAACCCTCAATAGGAAAAAAATCGAAGTTATGGCTATATGTGATTTTTAATGAAGGTTGTGTAAAAGCAGTAGCAGTCAAGTAGTTCAGTCCTTTAATAATGCACAGAGAATTATTCCAATAATATTGCGGCTATTATAAAAAATCTGGTGTGACTGGTCGCACAGCACACAACTTTCTCTTACTCATCGGTAATCCAAAGTTGTGTGCTGTGCTTCTCACACCAGATTTTTTGTGCCGACATGTATTTAGTTTCCGTCATTACGGTACATTCGATTTTTAAGATGTAAAATTTATAAGCATGGGAAAATATTTATATTTTGTTACCATGGCAACCATTTCTCCTAACTTTTCTATGGAGTACAAGAGTAAAGTGGTCTTTTCAATGGCGAAATGAGAATATACATTTTAAAAAGCATCTAAAAAATAATTGATTTTTGAATTTTAATCAAATCGTTGGAGCGAATTTAGAGAAAATCGAAAAAAACCTGAAAAAGTGCATCAGTAAAGACTTGTACTCTTTGGTCGATTTTGTTCAAAAGCTTCGTGTCACGTCACGTCCCAGGGGGGTGGCTAACTTAAATATAAAATTTCAACCTCCTAGGTCTTTTCGTTTTTGAGATATTTTGTTCACAGTCAGACAGACACACACACACAGACTGACCATGTCACGAAAACCACTTTTTTGGATTCAGGGGACCACAAAACGTGTATATTTGTCAAAATCTCGACATCGAATTTTTGACATGAATCCAATACTTTCTCTCTCTATATATATCGACATATATAAAGGTAAGAGAAAGTAACACAATTTTTCGGCGTCCATATCAATAGCAAATAAGTAAACAGATGAGAGAGGTTTATATAATTTTCTCTCTCTCTCTTCCGAAGATTTTATTTATTATAAATTTTTCCTTTTCATTATCAGATTTAAAGAGAGAGAGAAAGAGAGAAGGCCAAGGAAAGAAAAGGCCAAGGCCTAAACAAGTCGACTGACTGGCTAAAGCAAAGCAAAAGCAAAAGCGTGACCTAACACAACAACAACAACAACATGATGAGGGGGAGAGAGAGAGAGAGAGATGTGTATGTGTGTGTGTCATAAAAATCCCACCAAGGCAAATGATGGCTTTTATATGAGAACCGCGTATTTATAGCCAACTTTTATAATGTGTTTACATTCATTCATTATAGGCTTACTAGTAGAGAAAAAGAAAAAAAAATTAAAATTTACACATTCATAGAAAAGGATTTTTTTTTTTATTTTTGAATAATTTATAAATAAAAAAAAATTTATAGTAAATGGTCTAGTATTCATTCCTCTTTGTAATAACATTAAATAAACTGAAGAAAAACATAAATTTAAATAAATGATGAAATCTTTAGCTGAAAACTCATTCTTTCTAACCGTATATTCCCCATAATTATACCTCTTAAGACAGAGGAGTTATTCAAGCCGATAAACTTTTTCGTGCATGCCTCCCTAACCTGCCACTATAGACACATGATTTGTAAGATGTCACGTCAAAATATGAAGAATGAATCAAAGGAGGATTCAGAGTTTTTCAAGGGAAGGGGGGGGGTAATTTGGTGGGTGTGACTGGTCGCACAGCACACAACTTTTTGTTCCAGATTTTATTGAAACGAAGTTCTTTAACACGGCTTACGCAGGGAGAAATGGGAGAAAGTGTAACGTAACAAAAATGGTTCCAAGCGCCCGAGCGACGGCGGAGGAAGGCGAGATTAGCCGAAGTCTTGGCGAGGCCACGCCCACCTTCAAGAAGTGCCAGAGGGCGTAGCTCCCTGGCTTCGCTTTCCGTCTATTTAAATAATATTCATTTTAAATTATATATTCTGATTTGAAGAAAAGGCGTGAGCAATTAAATGGTTTTAAATAAATGTGCCTGGACCTGAATATATCGTAAAATATTTATTATATATGGATGGCCTAAGTCGAGGTTAAAATAAAAATAAAATTTACACCTAATCAACACAAGCTATTTTAAAAATATGGTGTGAGTGACCGCACAGCTCACCAGATTTTTAAATTAAATAAGCTTCCAAAAGGAAACGCGAAAAATAAAATATCATTCTGAACGCTTTTCTTTCATTGGGGAGGAATATTTTTTTTAAATATAGATGGATAGAAAAAATTTAAGATAAATGTTTTTCTTTTTTTTTTTTTTATACACGTTGGCCTAATATTAAGTTCAAAAAAAAAAATTAAATAAAAATATAAAATTAAATTTAAAAATAACATTGGAAAAGTGGAGAGAATTCAATTAAACTAAAAATAATAATTTTCCTAAATTAAACATCAATATTATTTCTTAAAATACTTTTTGGAGTTAAGAGCGAAGAAGAGAGTATGGGGGGGGGGGGAGAGGGGGATCCAGTCCCATCGCCCTAAGTAAACAAACCAACCCTTTATGCCCTAAGGATTTTCGTCTTCTTCTTTCGTGAGCACAAAGAGGGAGAGAGAGAATCAAAACACATTTTTTTTTTTTTTTTTGTTTACAATCTGCGAGAAAGAGCAAGATCCCCCCCCCCCCAAGCCTCACTCCCCTTTTACGACGCATGCGCACTTCCCCCTCCCCCTTCTAACCCCCAAAATCCGATGAATGATGAAAATGGCAAAAGAAAAAAAATGAAGAGAAAAAAAAAATGGAAAAAAAAAACTTTAATAAATCCAAGAAATTTAAGAGTAAAGTTCTTTCTTTTTTTTTGAAAGACATTAAATATTATTCATCTAACAAGAGAAAGAGAAAAAACTTTGTTAGTTTTTTAATAAAAAAAAAAAAAAAAAAAAAAAATATTAAGATCAATGGGTGAAAAATCTCGAAAAATTAAAAAATATGGTGTGACTGGTCGCACAGCACACAAATAAGAAGTACAGTGAGGGACAATATTAAGACCCACCCATGGGCGTACCCAGCGAGGGGCAGGGGGGCAGCTGCCCCCCCCCCCCTAGAAGCAACAAAAAAAAATTAAATGTTTATAAAGTGATGAAACGAAACAAAATTGGTGGTTGGCAACGGAGAATGATTCTTATTGTTAGGACTCGAGGGTTTTTAGGCCTTTAATTCGAAGGCTTTATCCCTCTATATAAAAAATAGCTATGTCACAATCTGGACGACCATGATCTGCCCCCCCCCCCCCCTGGACGACCATGATCTGACCATGCCCCCCTAGATTTGATCCTGGGTACGCCCATGGACCCACCCATGCGTTTTCTGCTTGTAATTATTTCATTGTTTTTAATATATATTTTTTAATGGAAACTTTCATGGTTCAAACCTAGAAAATTTTCATTTTCTTTTATAAAAACAATGAAATAATCACAATTAGAAAACGCATGGGTGGGACCAGGGCCGGAACTACGAGATTTTTTAAAGGGGGCAAAATTTAATTTGCCGCTCCCTCCTTAAAATTTCTATGCAAAATTCATATCATTTTTACCTTTTTTTTAGTAAATCTTTCTTCATTGCCGCCCCCTGATATCTGCCGCCCGGGGCACATGCACCCACTGCCCCCCTCTAGATCCGGCCCTGGGTGGGACTTATTATTGACCCTCACTGTACATCAGTAAAGTGTGATTCAAATGATTTCAATGGCAAAATGAGAATATACATTATAAAGAATATCTAAAAAATAATTGATTTATGAATTTTAATCAAAATCTTTAGACCAAATTTTGAGAAAATCGAAAAAAAACTGCAAAAGTACATCAATAAAGTACTAGTACTTTTTGGCCGATTTTGTTCAAAAGCTTCGTGTCACGTCTCATGGGGGCATAGGCGTAGCCACGGGGGGGGGGGATTTGGGGGTTCAAACCCCCCCCCATTGGACCCAAGCCATGACTAGATATTTAAGCTCTATAATACAATCAATACTTTCTCTCTATATATATTTCATATATAGGGTAAGAGAAAGTAAAAATAGAATAATTTTCTCTAGTTTAAAAAAAAAAATTAAATAAAATAATTTTATTAAAGGAAAGTCAAAAAATTCGAGAAAATTCAGAATTTTCTCATTGAAAAGAATTGATTTTTGGTTTGCTTTATAAAAAAATCTGGTGTGACTGGCGCACAGCACACAACTTTCTCTTACCCTTCGGTAAGAGAAAGTTGCGCACTGTGCTGGTCACACCAGATTTTTTGTGTCGAGATATATTTAGTTTCCGATAGCACCTTAGTTTCAAACTTGCATTTTAAATGTTGACTGCTTCAAATAAACTATGGTTATTTTTCAAAATTTTAATCTCATATTTGGACATTTTATACACAATATAGAATCGTAAATAAATACAAAATTTCATAAGAATTGGAAAAAAAAATTTTAAATGCCTAAAAAGTTCTAAAGGGGACCCCCTTTTGAATCGAAATTAACATACAAATCCCTATAGGAAATTAACATTAGGCCTATGCGAAGATAAGGTGGAAAGGGAATTTAAAAAGAGTAGAGAGAGACGATAATGTTTGCAAGTGAGAGAGAGACATATATGTTTTCTTTGAAACAATTAAAGACACAAATAAATTTAAAAAAAAAATGGGAATTTAAATAATAATTGATTTTTAATCTAATAAAAAGAAAAAGATTTAAATTCCGTTACCATGGCAACCATTTCTATCTTTCCTATGAAGAACAAGAGTAAAGTGGTCTTCAGAAGATTTCAACGGCAAAATGAGAATATACATTTTAAAGAGCATCTAAAAAATAATTGATTTTTGAATTTTAAAAAAAAATCCTTGGAGGGAATTTTGAGAAAATCGAAAAAAACTGAAAAAGTACATCAGTAAAGTACTAGTACTTTTTGGCCGATTTTGTTCAAAAGCTTATTTTGAGCGTGTGGGAAGGTACCTAAGTTAAATATAAAATTTCAATCCGGTAGCTCAATTCCTTCATGCTAAAAATCTGTCCACACATACAGACACACGCACACACGCACGCACACACACACACACACACACACACACATACATACACACAGACCAATTTGCGGGACCCACTTTTTTGGACTCAGGGGACCTCAAAACATGTATATCCATCAAAATCTCGACATCGAATTTTTGACATGATCGCAATACTTTCTCTCCTATATATTTCATATATAGGCTAAGAGAAAGTAAAAATTAAAGCCGCTTAAAATTGATTAAATCCCTCAAATGAAAAATAATAAAAATTATTATATAATTAAATTTTTTATTTTTTTTTTCATAAAAGAGATCTGAGATAGAACTGGGAATCCACTGAATGGCGGAGGCTAACGGCCAGAAAAATAAGAGGCAACAAAAAAAACTGGGAATCCAGAGATATAATCAGACCAAAACTCTGGTATTATAGGGATATATATCTAAAATTCTTAAAGATGTGAGGGTTGCATCTTTTATTGCCTGAAACGAGTTGAATGAAAAATTGTGGCACTTAATAAAGAAAGGGCGGGCCCGAGCCAATCCGAGGGGGGGTCCAGGAGGGCGGATTGGCTAGTTATATATTTCATTAGACGCCTTATACTGCCCTATTACTGGGGGGGGGGGAGGGGAGAAATCATTCTGAACCCCCCCCATCGAAAATTTCTGGCTACGCCTATGCATGGGGGTACCTTACTTAAATATAAAATTTCAACCTCCTAGCTCTTTTCGCTCTTGAGATATTTTGTCAGTCAGACACACAGGCGACTTTTTTGACTCAGGGGTCCTCAAAACGTATATTTCCATCCAAATCTCAACATCGAATTTTTGACATGAATCCAATACTTGGTCTCTATATATTAACATACTTAATTAAGAGAAAGTAAAATGAATAAAAAAGAGCAATTTTTTTTTATTTAGCAATAAGGAAGATAATAAAAGGAAATTAGGAAATAAATTATAAAATAAAAAAAAACTTAATCAACGAAAAATAAACAAATCATTGTGAGCGATTGAATAATATTCATTTAGAAATAAATGTGTTATCTAACACTAACACTAATACATAATGAAAAAAAGGCAAATTAAAGAACTATGCAAACTAGAAAACCATTAAAAATAAAAAACAAAATTAGTAGAAGCCCTAGGGGTTTGGTGTAGAGGTTAGCGTGCTCACCTCGTATACCAAACGTCTCGGGTTCGGACCCCAGGCAGTCCGATTATTTTATTTAAGCCATTTGGATACCAAATCGTCTAAAGTCTTAAATGGCCTAAGTTGTCGAAAAGACTGTGTGAATGTGTGTATGAATGTGAGTGTGAATGAGGAAAAAGTGTGAATGTTTAAAAAAAAAAAAAAAAAAAAAAAAATTAGTAGAAATTTTATCAAATATTCGAAAGACATGAATAAAGTTAATTAATTGAGTATTTGACCAAAATTGAAAATTTAGAGAAAATGGGATTTCTAAAAAAAAATTCTGGACACCGAGGCTGTTGGGGGAAACTGGTCAGGTATGAGATACTTGCTAAATTTATCAGCTTTATATAGTTAGTGAAAAAAAATCTATTTTAGTATTATTTTGATAAATTCAATCAATTTATCCGGGAATGCATTTTTAGGAAAAGTGTCTTTTCGTAAAAAAAAGGGGCTTCCAAAAAATGCAAAAACCATTAAGGAGCTTCGGGAGGCAAAGCTATTCGTATAAGATGGCGTTAGGGATCTTAAAAAGTTAACCAAAAACCCAAACTATTAGGAAAATTTATCAACTGATGGCAGGATGGTAGGGTTATATTTAATCTTATGTATTTGTTTGATTTTCGTTGATCTTTTAATAATGAATAGTTTATAAATATTATTATAATATATCATTTATAACAGCATGAAAATATATAAATATTGGCTTATAAGTGATCTGATAATACCGGCTGTTATACAAGACTGCCATCTTTTGCAAGAGTGCTGAACTACTGTATTTGGCCGTTAATTTTTAAATAAATAAGAAATTTATTTTTACTTTTTTTTTACTTTGTCACCACTTTATTTAATTATTATAGGTTGGATATTAATGATTTTTACATTTTTTTGGTTTAATTTTCAAAATAGAACGTTTTTACTTTCTATTGCCTATATATGTAATATATATATAAAGAGAAAGTATTGGATTCATGTCAAAAAATTCGATGTTGACATTTTGATGGATATACACATTTTGAGGTTCCCTGAATCCAAAAAAGTGGTTTTCGTAACATGGTCTGTCTGTCTGTGTGTCTGTGTGTCTCTCTGAACAAAATATCTCTGTATTCTCATTTTCCCCTTGAAATCTTCTGAAGACCACTTTTACTCTTGTACTTCATGGGAAAGATAGGAGACCATGGTAACAAAATATAAATATTTTCCCATGTTTATAAATTTTACATCTTGAATTCAAAATGTACCGTACTGTTGGAAACTAAACATATATCGACACGAAAAATCTGGTGTGACAAGCACATAGCACAGCATTCGATTACCGAAGAGTAAGAGAAATGTGTGTTTTGTGCGACCAGTCGCACCAGATTTTTTGCATTTTCTATAAATATAAAAAAAAAAAAATATTTTGATTAATCATAATTTAAAAAAAATCTGGTGTGACTGGCGCACAGCACACAACTTTCTCTTACCTTCGGTAATCGAAAGTTGTGTTCTGTGCTTGTCACACCAGATTTTTTTGTGTCGACATGTATTTAGTTTCCGACAGTAGGGTACATTTGATTTTCAAGATGTAAAATTTATAAGTATGGCAAAATATTTATATGTTGTTACCATGGCAACCATTTCTCCTATCTTTCCTATGAAGCACAAGAGTAAAGTGGTCTTCAGAAGATTTCAATCACAAAATGAGAATATACAATTTAAAGAGCATCTAAAAAATAATTGATTTTTGAATTTAAAAAAAATCGTTGGAGCAAATTTTGAGAAAATCGAAAAAAACTGAAAAAGTACATCAATAAAGTACTAGTATTCTTTGGTCGATTTTGATTAAAAGCTTATTTTTCCGGTCCCGGGGGGTGTTTAACTTAAATATAAAATTTCAACCTCGTAGCTCAATTCCTTCATGCTTAAAATTGAACACACACCCACCCACACACCCACCCACCCACCCACCCACCCACCCACAGACAGACCATGTCGCGAAAACCACTTTTTTGGATTCAGGGGACCTCAAAACGTGAAGATCCATCAAAATCTCGACATCGAATTTTTGACATGAATCCAATACTTTCTCTCTATATATATATTACATATATACATAGGTAAGAGAAAGTAAAAAAAGCATTCTATTATGTAAAATACTCACGAATTTAAATCATTAAAAAAAAAAACGCGTAAAAAAATACTTTAAGATACCTCAATAGTTTCTGACTAAAGATTCAATGCACCCCCCTGAAGCCCCTTAATCTTGTAGGCATATTTTACATATTAATAATTATTTTATAAAAATTTTTAGAACACCCAACAAAACACAATTTTTTTTAAGAAGAAATGAATATTCGTTACGGCAAGCAAGAGAATATAAAATTTCCTTCAGAGAAGAGAGGCAGACAGACCAGCAGGACCAATTAGGAATGCGTGGCTGAAGAGAGAGAGAGAGAGAGAGGTTGCGAGTCATTCGGAATGTGTCTGCTCCAGACTCTAGTCTCCAGACACTGACTGCAAACTCCAGACGAAGCAGACACTTTTTTTATTGGCACCCAATGTCATTTCTCCCCTCTCCCTCTCTCTCTCTCTGCAGTCATCATCATCATCATCATTAATGTCATTTTCTTAAATAAATTTTTATGATATATAGGCTTAAATATCTTGAATAAAAATACTCTTCTCCATTTCAATCCAATTAATTTTTGATATTCCCTATTTTCAGGGTTTCTCTTTGAAATAAAGGCCTCGTTAGGATTCCTTTTATTTATTAAATGATGCTATTTTGTATACAAAACATTTTCCACAATCCGAATTTTAATTATTATACTGAAATTTTGTACATATAGTTAGAGAAAGTATTGGATTCATGTCCAAAATTCGATATTGAGATTTTGAAAAAAATGGGTGCCGCAAAATGGTCTGTGTACAAAATATCTCAAAAACGAAAAAAGCTAGAAGTTAGAAAGTTAGTAACGTAACCCATAGCTTTAGAACAAATTCGGCCAAAGAGTAGGCTACTGGTATTTTACAAATTATAAAGCAATTTGTATCACATCGACTTTAGAAACACTATGCAACAACCAAACGGCGCAAAAATAGTTCGCTATTAGAACCTAGGAAAAACAAAGAAGTTGGGACTAACGAACATCAAACCGCCGCAAGAAGAATACTTTTTAAAATCATCATGCAAAATTTATAACTGGCAATCAGGTCTATTCTCTAAGCAAAAACATTAGCTTTTAACATTTGAAATCAGCGTTAATTCATTTTAACACCTCCTTGCCTCAAATTGCTATTCTGTACGCAAAATCTATAACGACAAACCCTTAACATTTTGTCAATAGTGGTAAAAATTAATATCATGTTCAGGGGATGCCTTTAATATTTTAACGTCATATTTAATGCATCAAAATGGTGTCTTTCACTTAAAAAGTAAGGTTATGATTTTGACAGCTTTGAGTTAAAAGCAACATGTTAAAACTTTGTTTAACAAAGCGGTGTATCAGATAGGGCTACTAGATTGAAAATAACAAATCAAGTTAAAGAATAGCATTTTTAACATTGATGTTATTACTATACTTTTTAACACCCAATTTATGATGTTAAATTTTAACGTCTGTTTTTAGAGAATAGACTTAAATAAATTGTCCCGAAGAAGAGTGTAACGAATAGAAACGTCAACAGTCTAAAAACACAATAAAATTCCATGAATGTAAAGTGGGCGGGTGGCAATCAAATGAAAAACGTTTCGATGGCCTTATATTGGATTATTCAGAAATAGAATAAGTCGACTTCAGTTACGAGATTCAAGGTAAGGGATTTTGCAGATTTTAAGACAAAATTTCAGTATTTTCATAATATTTAAACTTTCGGGCATACTTCTGATGACCCTTCTGATCTGCGGCCCCACTGAAATCCCTAATATAAGTTTCCGATAAGACACTAGCAGAAATGTTGTACTGGAAGCAGTCATTTTCTTTAGAAAGTGATGTTTCATTAATCTAAGCTTTATGTTGATAGTATCTTTCATCATTTAACAATTAATTCATTTAGTTTGGAGAATTTTTCTTTTGGGTCAGCCAATGCTTATCTCTGATTTAGCTATCCCATTCACCAAGAACACAGCATTGTTACAATAGCTGGGGGGCTACGAGGAGAGTTGCTGTGACATTCCGTCCTGTGTAAAGGAGATTCCCTCTCAGTGATGAATTCCTCGAAAGGAGGGGTGCCCTCCTCAAATAGGACTCCTCCATAGCATAAAAAGAGGTTGGATAATAGTAACCAGCAATAAGGATTAGTTCACTAGCTTGAAACGAAGGTAGAAGGAGGAGTTAGAGATAGGAAATAATGTAATTTCACGGGGCGCAGGTAGATGGCTACGGCCAGAAGCCGGTTGGGTTGAGGTGTGTTTCTTCGTGCACGGATAAATAAACAGGGATCCTTATATTAGGAATTTCAAATAATAATAAATGTTATTATGATTTATTTGATTTGGCCGAAAAAAAAAAACAGTACAGTGATAGGAAAAAAATAATCGTTGTATAGTGTAATGTGTACCAGACTTGAGGCATCGTGTAGAAAGTAGTAAATAAATAAGAGAAGGGAGTATTTTATGGGAGGTGTTGTTGTCATCATCAAGGGGAGTTCCCGATGAGAGAATTTGAAGCACTGGGAGAGGTTGACTGGCTGGCTGACTACAGGGCCGGGCGCGGCTGCAGAGTGTGAGAGAGAGAAAGAGAGCAGAGCAAGGCAGCAGCAGCAGCATCCTCGTTTGCCCGGGATTCGTCCACAAAAAACATCGACGAGAGAGGGCAAGCGAACGCCGAGCGTGCGGGCGGCAAAAAATGCATCTTCTCTCCCTCTCTATCCTCACTCTTGGCATACAGAGAGAGGGAGAGAGATCGCTACTCCTGCTGCTGCTGTTGATGCTGTCTCTCTGTATTTGTGTGTGTGTGTGTGCCACGAGATCACAAGAAAGGGGAGGTGGACTTGGGAGATGGATGATAAAGTACAGGGCGTTCCATAAATAGTCATCATCACATGATTTATTTTTCTGCCAATAGATGGCAGTAGTGTATGCGGCGGAATGTGTTTTTTAATCAGCGTTATCTCAAAAAATATCCGGCGGATTAAGGAGATCTATTTTTATATTTACAAATTAAATGTTAAAATTATTTTTAAATATTTTCAATTTAAGGAGGGTTCAGCCGTCAGATTCTTCCTCCCCCCCTCCATTTCCTGACTACCGAGTTCAAATCCTGCAGGAGCTCCAGAGTTTTTTTTTTTAATATTTTGATAGAGGAAAGTCGCCGAATATCGGATAGGCGCCCAATATCAGATACCAAGGTTCTGGCTCTCCTGTAAGCTGCTACGAAGCGAAAAAATTGTAACTAGTATCTCTTGGTTCTTTTATCGTATAGCGACGTTGAGTGGACTTATCTGTTGCGAGTTGGAAAATTTTTTGTTTGGTTTTTGAATTTATTACAACTACTAAAAAAGTATAATGTTCAAACTGCTATGTGGTTATTACTTTGAAGAAGAACGTTAATTTTAATATTAACATATTTTTTTAGCTATCTGTTAGGGTTTCGAGATTAGGTCTAAATAAATATAAAAACGATTGGCTCCAAATATTGGATAGTTTCGGGTACCTAATATCAGATATCTGTAGACAACTGAATAGCGCAGACGATGAGTATATTATTTACTGTCTTCAACCATACAAGCAAGATAAACACGACCAATAGTGGATAAGATGAGAATT